>JAOYSI010018430.1:0-36311 GCA_025775065.1 Hiodon alosoides
CCCCCCCCCCCCCCCCCCCCCCCCCCCCCCCCCCCCCCCCCCCCCCCCCCCCCCCCCCCCCCCCCCCCCCCAACAATGCTTCTTCATTAATAAATACAAAAACATTTTACAACTTACATTGCAAATTCTTTCCAGACTGAAGCCTTATCTTTATTTTTAAATTAATAATAATTAAAAAAAAACTGTGTTCGTTGTGTTCTTGATGGCCAAAAAAGACAGATTGAAAGAAAATCGTCACATGTTTCTTAAACCAAATATCAGTGATGCAGCCTTGTGAAACATGATGCAGAGGCCCTTGGTTCTGAATTGACCTCTTTACTTTGTGCTACAGTCTACAGTTGTGTGCAACTTCCTAGTCTTTGGATACTAACACGGGTCTTTTTATGTGAATTCCCCTTTTTCTCCCCCGGTCTTTGTATTATGGTGCTATATATTTGATAAACTGTTAATCATTTTAATGGGGTGAATGATTTTGCGAAAAATGTACTTATGGCGGGAACTGAGTTTGTCTTCTGTATTGTATTTTGGATACAAATGTAAAGATAATTTGTAGAAATATATTAATACTTTTTACCCTCGAGGTACATCTGGGGGTTGTCATACAGTATGGGATTTGTACATCTTTTTTTTTTTTCCCTCTAAGTTTTGATAGTGTCTGTACATGTTATTTACTTTTGTTGTCATGGTTACTTGTGCCGTGAACAAGAGGCTTGGTAGCCTGTTGAATTTGAAAGTAATTAAGTGTGAACTGTTATTTTCCACAAAAAAAAAATTGCAAAAAGTTTCTAGCATGGATGTGAAAAAAGCATTAATTCACTGAAGACCTTTTTACACTGAATAAAAAAATATCATGTGTAACCTCACTAATCTGTGTTTCTCTAATTTCTTTAGCTGGATAGGCTATTGCAGTGCTGTCCCTCTCCGGACGTCAGCTGGAAACCTATCGGTGTTTAATCCAAATCAAATACTTCGTTCACATTCCTCTTTAAAGACAGCATAGTGGTTACCTAGATAACCACTTACCTGCCAAAGTTTTATTTTGGGGGGGTACAATCAAAACATTCTATGGTCACGACCAAATAAATTGCGCAACCCCTCGGCTAGTAATGACATTGCCACAAGGTCATTGAAATCGTAAAGTTTGAATAATCATTTGCTGGTGTGTTTCTGTATGCAAAATGTCCTCATTTAATACACGCTCTTCACCATACCGCACAAGATGTGCAAAGGAGCAATTAAGTGAGCTCTGCCATTGCTTTTCCCTGGGTAGCCAGTGCTGTGATTTTACAGCCAATTATCTTCTACAGCATCTTCTGTCCTTGCGTGCGAGTGTGTTTTTTACCTAGCCTCCTAATTACAGTCGTTATTCGGTTTACAAATAAGCTCACCCGGCGTTTCACAATGTAAATTGGACACCGACAGAGAAGTAGCTCGAAAATCAGCAGAAGCTGTGACCCGGGATAAGTGGTGGTGTAGGGGAGGGAGGTCTGTGCTACAGCATGTGTAATTTTCACTACTCTCCGCTACACTCTACACAATGAATTTGCTTAATCCATGCGCCTTTATAGCGCTAATCTTCTTTACAGTCCAACTCGCGGCCTTGTAGCTATCATCGTGGGTATGGAAACGCAGCCTGAATTCCTTGCAAGCGATTAATGTTCAATTAAGCTTTAATAGTGTAAGATCAACTCCGTTGACATTGGAAAAGGGGTTCAGGGTTTTATTGGAAAGTTCTCTGGATTCAACTGCATAAATACAATGCCTATGTTCACATCGACAATATCTGGAACAAGATGGGGGGGGGGGGACGGGGGGTAGTATGAAAGTTCTCAGTCATAAATCCAGCTGTGTGCACAGTTCCTATAAGACACCAGCTCCTCCGGGGAGAACCACAGGTTGATCTCTGCGTCTGCACTGTCTGTAGAATCGCTGCCGTGGATGATGTTCCTGAAAGGGCAAGGGTTGGGAAACAGTCAGGCCTAGTTGACTGATTACCCCAGGGGTTTCCAATCCTGGCCCCTTTGTAAAGCTATCAACCTGAATTCAATCGGGGCAATAATTGGTTAATTTGCTTGGCCGAAAAAAACTAATAACCTGCACACAAGGGGGCTGCAGGATCAGGATTGGTTCTATTCTTTGGTTCAATTCTTTGGTTCTGTTATGGAACAGTTCATTCAAAAGGCAGTAGGCACAAACTGCAGCATGGGTTTTCACAGAACAGAAAAAAATGATGGATAAAATGTCCAGTAGGACTGACCTGCCAACCTGAACGCAAAAGTCCCCACGGATGGTTCCGGGCTTGGAGTCCGCGGGGTTGGTCTCACCCAGCATTACTCTGCCCGTCTTCACCACATTGAAACCTTCCCAGACCTAAGAGATGAGAAAACGCTAAGCAATCGAACGGCTCTTTTCAAAAAGTCCTAATACACCAACCAGACCATTGAACAGTTAAGCGGCAAACTGACTCTTTTACCATTGCAACGACAGGGCCGGAGTTCATGTACTTGACAAGCCCATCGTAGAACGGTCGGTCTTTGAGATCAATGTAGTGGTTCCTCAAGAGGTCCTCAGATGCCTGCAGTGAGAAATGGCAAGCAAACAGACAAATACTTCCAATGCTGTAAAAAAATTAACTTCATAACTTGGTGATTTCTGTAAACTGTCGAAAATGACCTTTCATTTCCGAAATTACTAATATCCAGCTATTTCAGATCTCCCTCCTTGCTCTTTGTCAGTTTCAGCCCTTTCCCTTCTGTATTGTCTGTATTGTTTTTTCACCCATGCTAACATCTGCAGGTTGTGAGTTTCCTGTTATATATATATATATATAGGTGCTTTGCCACATTGCACATGAAGTTGTTCAAAACAAATTTGTGCTGTTACATTTTTGTTTCCTGATTTTGATTAGGCTACTCCTTTACATCGATTTGACCAGGATGTGTGTTATGTTGGTGCTTTATCATGTTACTTAATGTGATGGAAACACGGTTAAGCCTTACTATTCAGATCGTTTGCTGATCTTATCCCCACTCATTGCGTAGGGGCATTCCACTGTAAATTCTCTCTTTGTCGCAAATAACTGCTGCCTTCCTTATAAACATGCAAAAACGTGCAGGCGCATTCTGCCGAATCTGCATAAACCAGAGCATGCGCTAACAAGCTGACCGGGTTAGAATGTATGTACTGTCACATGCAACAATAGTGATTACAAAGCGTACATATATACATTTGTATAACGCTGCAATTGTTTGTATAAAATGTAATTATTAATTTAAAATAACTTATTTGAAGGTTAATCGCATTTGAAAAGCTTAAGCCACACTAAATATGCTAAAGACGTGTGTTTGGGAACCACTGTACAATAGCATGCCCAAAGTTAATGGACTTCTGAATGCCCACATACCGCCCAACATGACCAAATGTGACGAAAACGTCCTTAATTATTGTAGGTCCGCGGTTTTATTGCGCACGAAACAGGCCAACTCAAATACAAAATGTATAACCATCACAGCAAATAGATTTAAATGAACTTAAGACCTGCCGGATCAGCCGTTCTTAGACTGAGAGAACCGCGCGAACGTTAAATACCCTCCGCTACAATTCGTTAATCTCCGCAATTGCCGTGAATAGCTCTTGAAACTAAAAGGGGAGACGTTAAGTCGTCAGTGTCACAAGTCAAGTTCGAGTCAAGCGATTATCTCTATAGTTTGCGAAAAAAAGGAGACATCAACCTATATGTCCCCATGCAATGTAGACCTGACAAAACATTTCACGTTTCTCATTTTTCATTTGACTGCGAAATCTTAATATTCCACGCTTGTCCTTCGAATAAACAAAGTGTTGACCAGCTTGATATATACTATAATTTACAATCAATGGGATCAATTAAAGGTGATCATAATAATCTAAAAGTCAAGTATGTAGTCCCAAATATTAAACATCTATAATAGTTAAGTTGAACTTACGTGGAGTAGTTTCATGCCGACGAGTTTGAAGCCCTTCTGCTCAAAACGTTTGATAATCTCTCCAACAAGTCCTCTCTGCACGCCGTCGGGTTTGATGGCAATGAAGGTGCGTTCCTCGGTTGCAGCCATTACACTGAAACAGAAATTCGGAGTAAAATTAGTATTATGATAAATAAATAAATTTAAAAAAAAGTGAACAACGTTCTCAAGCAATCGAATGCATAACCTCGGTTTATGGCATTTGACACATTCGCTTGCAGGGGTACTGGGGGGCGGCGGTGAGGACGCCCCCGTCCCCATCACGACGCAGGATGTCGCATGCGCCGAGTGCAACCTCTCTTCTAACCTCAGCCAAAGCAAGCCTTCTCCTCTGGACTTGTTGGGGCAAACAGGCCAACAGATTGCTAAACTGATCGGGATCTCTTAAATCCAACCTCCTTTTGAATTTACCTAATCGCTGCTCCCGAATTAACCCTGCCTAAATAAAACGGGTGAAATACCTGACTGACGCTACACTAAAAATCAAAAACACGAAACTGAGTTTATTAATTTTACAGTTTCAATGTTTAGCTTATACTCATTTAAAAACTCTAAAATGTAAAACAGTGTTTTAGATATAAACCCCTTGTGTATTTCAACCAAACATATCTGTTCCATATAAACATTTTAGGGTTTAAAAAAATAAAATAGCCTAAACTATGACAACGTTTTAAAATGTTGCAATTTCATGTTCTCGATTTTTTTGCGTGTATTCAACTTTTTGGTACCTAACAGCTCAAAACAGACTACATCATTTGGTAGCCTACTAAACGCATAAGAGCGGCGAACAAATGTGTCGTTTGCGACGACTTTCGCGATAAAGAACATTTACGGGGAAACACAGGAATGGCACGCTGTTGAAAAGTTTACTACATATACAACTACATATACAGAAAAACCATACCTTCCATGCCTTCTTTTAAAACCATCTGTGGTTTGAGGTAAGCCATCAACCACCCAGACAGGGCTATAAGCCTGACGGCCGTGACGGTATCCTTCTTAAGTTAAAAGCCGCTTCTGAGCGACACACTAAAACACGATACTGCAGCACTTTATTATAAAACACATTTTTGTGAATGAAAAATGTGAATGAGAATGTTTATGAATGAGAAGTTATCATTGATTACTGTATATTGATTTAAAAACACAAAAATATTTACATAGAACGCTGTTTATTAACGAAACACACTGTTTAGAAAGATCTGCATTAAATGCTTGGAACTGTTCTTTTTTACAGTAAAGATACTAGTATATTGACCCAATTGACATAAAGTACATAATGTTAGCCACCTAAATAATTATATTTAATCATAGCCAATATCGACATAAGAATATATAAATAAAATAACTTTTTGCTGAGCGCCTTGGTGAATAAACAGCAAAAATTACAATGCCTTTTAGCCTGGTCATTGAATTGCAAACGAAGTCATGACATAGTAAAAGCTATAACAACAAAATATCAAGTTGATCATTACCTCGGTTGAAAAGACCAAAAGAAGACAAAACTGTAGGCTACCGTCCAACACTCAGCACAGCACAGAGGAACCCAACGCAAAACTGTCTTTCTAGAAAACAGGATTAGCGTATAGAAGCGAAGTAGGCGGCGACTGTTGATGAAACGAATGCAGCTCTATGGGACGTCCAGAGGGCTTCTTAGACGGAACTGTGTGTGCGACTGTCATTTACTTATTTTTATGTAGTTTTGTTTGTTTGTTTGTTTGTTTGTTTGTTTGTTTGGCACTAAACAACACCAGAACATACATAGCCTATACAACCAACTGCCCCGAGTTAGTTTAGAATTCGACTTTTATAGGGCGGATTATTTCACTTTGAAGTTAAATTTGCTTATTGACTAAGTAATTGACTCATTTTGGATTAAATGAAACGGAACAGATTGAATTAAAACCTGTGTATGTTTACTGGCTTATGTTTCATTAGCTTTAAAAAGCTCATTATTTTAACTTACAAACAAATCATGGCACAAGAGCATTTTGTTGTGTATAATGGCCAGATGTATTAGTTCTCTCAATATATATATAAATCGTAATTAACTGACAGTTCAAAAAAATATCACTTTTTAAAGAAAGATCATGGTCATTTAACGCAAACCCACTCTCACCTGGTGACTCCCTGCACTTTCCTTCACTGGACAATGAGATGACTATTGCTGTCTGATAGTGATGGTGATCTTCCTTACAGTCCAGGAATAATTGCACGACAAGAGAAGAGAGACAGTCAGAGGGAAGACGTGGTTAAAGTCTGGTACGAACAGTGGTAGTGTATTATTTAATTAATTTATTTAAAAGCATTGTGACAATTGTGAATGGCTAGGAGGACTGCGCTGATGGAGGCTAGCCAGAGCCTGTCGGCTGCCACAGACAGAAGTGGGGCCAGTGATGAGGGGTGTGGATGTTGGTACAGGGATGGGTGACCCATATCTGAACTGATTGGGAAATAGATAGGGCGTGAGTTTGTCTGTCTGCCATGCAGGAGTTGTGGCTGAGCTGGGAGTCTCATGCCGCCCCCCCAGCAGGTGGAGCCTGGGAGAAGACTCAAGGCCTGGAGCTCTGGAACCCGACCTCTAGGTTTCCAGTTACAGGAGGTGCATGTATTAGCAAGAACTGATGGACCTTCTGATGTGGCTACATTGCCGGCCAAACTAAAGGCGCCAGGATAGAGGAAAAGGAGGACACAGAGCCTTTCTTTTGCATCAAGGTTTTCTCCACAGGCTTCGGAATGGTGGCTATAAAAAACATTTATACGTAGACTAGTCAATCACACATTTTGAGTCATGTCCTTTTTCTTTTTTCTTAATTGTAGCCTGCCATCTAAACTACAGAGCTCCTTAAATCTTTTGTTTACTCGTAACCCCCTGGCAATTTTCCCCCAGTTGTAAAGGTTCTTAACAAGCGCCTCTTTATCGGTGTCACATGCGACTCCTGAGGACATCAACCGTATTCTCTATGTCACGTAAGCCCTTGTGCAAGATGGCCTTGAAAAGCTAGTATTTATAGAGCGCCATGCTCAGTTTCTGGTGATTAAGAGCATCGAGTAAGGCCAATGGCACGCGTGAGCACTGTGTTCGTGCAGAGGGCTAAAAGCCGCGAGGACTGAGGTCAAACAATTCACTTTGGTAGCCCCCATCTGATTTACACCTGGGAACAAAAGGTGAGATCTCTAAGAAAAAAACAATGATTTTGATTAAACAATTTAGAGGAGAGATGCATTGCGACCCTCAAGGAGCAGGATTGGACTGCCCTGCTGTAAAATATTACATCATGTTTTAGAGTAAGGCACTGTTACGCAGCCTTCCTCTTGTCTTTCTATTTGAGTGAAGGACCTGCACCACCCCGTTCGACCCCTTTTTTCAGCATGTCCCATAAAATCTCAGGGAAATGTCAACCAGAGCTAAAAGCATGATCATCTTCTAGACGAAGAGTTTAAAAACTAATGACTGGATTACGCTCTCTTAATCTCCTTACTATTCATTAGTGTCAGTATTTCAAGCTCTATTTCTACCGGTGCTTTAAGTTAGGATTATATTCTAGACATTTTAACCGCGCATTATAGGATATGAGTTAATATGCTTGCTAGTTGGAAATTTGATTCTGTTTAATGAGAAATGTTTTCTTTCTCTCACTGTTTGTTTTTCTCTCAAATTCAAATGAAAAATTTAAAAGATGCTTTATTGGCATGATCAACAAGTGCAGTGTATCACATACAGTGCATCACTCTGGAACGCTGCACGTGTGTGGTTCGGGAATTATCGGAAATACTCAGGATTTCTCTTTCACCAGTGGGTGAATCACGCTTCACCACATGGCAGTCTGACGGATGAATCTGGGTTTAGTGAGTTTGGTGGAGGAAGAAAAGTGGTCTGGGGCTGTTCTTCATGGTTCGGGTTAAACCCCTTAGTTCCAGTGAAGGGAAATTTTTGATGCAGAATCATACAATGACATTCTATAAAATTCTGTGCTTTCAATTTAGTTTTTTTATTTTGGGGAAGGCCCTTTTCTGTTTCAGCATGACAATGTCCCTGTGCACTACGAGCTTGGCCTAATCACTCAACATCAGTGCCCGACCTCATCAATTCTCTTGGAGCTGAATTTAAGCAATTCCCAGCAGCAATGTTCCGATATCTAGTGGAAAGCCTTCTCAGAAGAGCGGAAGCTGTTATAGAAGCAAAGGGGGGACCAACTTCATATTAATGGCCATTATTTTGGAATGAGATAATCGATGAGCAGGTGTACTGTACACCTACTTTTGGCCATGTACTGTAGAACAATATCTTTTTATTAAAACAAACATGGAAGTGACTCTGTGGATGTGTCTGTGTGTCCCTATATTTTTGAGAGGTTGCTATGTACTGTGCTGTATGCTGTGTTTCCCACCCCTATTTGGACAAACAGTTGTATTGGTTTTAATCGTGAGCAGTAAACGTGGGAGGGATATGGAAATATTGGGAAAGAATGTTTTTCTTGTTTGGTATCATTTATTGTTTTTCTCTTTCTCAACAGGATCCGTCTCTACTTCATATCTCATACAGAGAAGAGGGCTCAATAGCAATCCAGTTTGCTTTAGGATATAGTCTCCTTTTGCCAATACTCCAAGTATGAGGTCTTGAGGATTGTTTCATAATTTAGTTTGGTCTGATTGGAGTCTGTTTAGCAGTGCTGACATGAAGCATTCCATTGTCAGAGAAATGAAGGGTCAGTGAGGTTCAGAGCCAGCTGACAGAGGGGACTATTTCTACCCTGCATGTATTATTTGAGCCAACTTTTGATAGTGTAGAAAGTTTTTCTGGATTTCTCCAGTTGAAAGATTCCAAGGTTAAACTGCCAGGTCAAAACTCCCTGACACACTCAAGCAGTATTTGTTTTTCAGACATTTTTTGGAAAATTATCATTATTATTATTTATATTTGAATGTTTTGAATGTTTTTTTTTCCAGGTCTACTGCCAGGGACAAGGTCTGAAAGTACTCTCCTAGTGCCAGGCTTTGCTGAAGCCTCTGTTCAGCGGGCAACAGCAAGATTAGGTCATTTGCATAGAGCAGGAATTTGTTTTCTTTGTCATATTGGGCGAGGCCAGGTGCAGCAGACTGTTTCATTGTAGCCAATTTATTGATGTAAATATTAAACAGGGTTGGGCTCAAGCTGCAACCCTGTCTCACCCCATGCCCAAGTGAAGAATTCTATTCTTTTATTGTTAATTTTTATTTTCCATTTGTTCTTTGAATACATTAACTTTATTATGCTGCAAACTTTATCCCCTACACCACATTGACATATCCTGTAATATAATGCCTCATGCCTAATAAAATCAAAGTCTTTCTTCTAATCAATAAAGCATGCGGAAATCTAATTTTTGTTTTGGTGAACATTATTTGGGTGTATAGGGTCAAACAAGGTCTGTAGTAGTGTGTTTTTGAAGGAATCCAATTTGACTCTTACTTAGGAAACGGTGTTCGGTAAGGAAGGCCATTATCCAGAATCATTATGCAGAATACCTTCCTCAGGTTACTGCTCACAAAGATGCCCTGGTAATTATTGAGGTCGAGTTCTACCTCATATCCATAATAATGTAGCACCGCGCTGGTACCTGTGCTGCCACTGTTTTGAAAAGTTGTCACTTGGTTTCGCGATTTTTCAAAAAATCCATACTATATCACGGCGTGTCTGCACCATGCTGTGCCAGCAGCCTGTCATATCTGATACTCCCACCTGTTTCCGAGCTATGCAACGGCACAAGAACAGTTTTTAAAAAATTGGTTAAACAAACTCTAGGAGGTTTATGAAATTGAAATGTTAATAAAAACGACACCCAGAAACAACTAAAGCTTACCGTCAGGAACATAAAGTGGTGCTGTGTCGCACCAGCAGCTCCAGGGGGCGCTCTGCGGTCACACACCCTCGCTTAATCACACGCTGGCCTGGGAACATCCTCCGTTGTGTTCGGGTACTTTCCATTTGAGTGAGAAGGACAACGTCCGTGTTGGGGAGCGTAGGGGTGCGTCAGTAGGTGTGGCGGTGTCTGCAGGTTTGGGAGGTGTTTGTAGGTGTTTGAGTGGGGGGGCTGTGTATCTTTGGAGCTCCTCTCTCAGCTCCTTGCTGTGACTCTTCCCAATCTGATTCAAGTGTTTGAGTTTGGGCAGCTGGGTTCTCAGGGTGTCAATCTCCCGCAGAAGCACCCCTGTCATCGGTTGACTGATAATCGGGTCTCTTTCTTCACCCGGCATGGCGTGTCTTGTAGCTGCAGTGTGAGACTGAGCTCGCCCAGCCTCGCCAGAGTGACTTCGCTGAATTTAGCAAAATCCCGCTCCAGCAGGGTCAGGCTTTTCCCTCATGGGCTGGACATAGCCGGCCGCGCCACACGTCACACATCTGAGGCTGTGGTGGTTTCAGTGAATTGCCATCTCTGGGTCTTTGTGTCCTCTGGGTCAGTCTGTCCGGTCTGTCCCTTGATAAATGTAATGCCGTCCACAAAGGAATCCAGGCTGGTCTCACTGCCGTTGTGGTAAACATTCACAGTAAGGACTGCAGTCCTCTTCTGTGGAAATCTGGCGCCTGTAACAGATCCTTCTTTATAAAATATGAAGATATACAGATTTGTGTCCCAGGCTATGGGGTGCCGAATGTAAAACTCCAAGCTGTTTTTTGGTCTTTTTGTTCTCAGAGTTGGAGTACAGACAGCCCAAGCACAGTGGATTGGTCCCTGGTGCAGTTTGTAAACGATATGTTATTTCTTACTAATCTTTTTATTAAGTCGTACGTTTGTGTTATTCTACTTTGTGTTGTTTTTTTTCTTTTTCAGTAAGAAAGTAATAAACCATTAATAAACCAGAGAAAACTGTGTCAGCTTCTTAGCAATGATATTCAAATCAGAACCGTAAGCACACCTTTTTAAAACTTTCCTGTAATACAGAGGTGGACTTTTACAAGCGGTTTGTTGATTATTGTCAGGAACACTGAAATTGCATTGATGGTGAAAACAAGAAAAAAGTTTGTATTATTCATGTGGGAATTTTATTTATTTATTAGTTTTTTTTAACAATAGTATTATTTGTTTTTGTTTTTTGAGGTTATATTAGGGGCATGTTGTCAATTCAGTTTTTCTTTCAGCCTTGGGGTGAGAAGAACAACACTGGCAGCTGACTGTTGTTTGGTTGAAGCCTAGCAGTGGTGCTACATCAATCATTAGACAACGTCCCAACAGCTTTTTTTTAAGGCTGTGCTCATTTGTAAATGAATGCTGGTAAATGATTGTTGATTATCAAATTAATTGGTTTATTAAACAAGGTTTGAACAGCTTCGATTTACCTTCTAGTCACTGGCCACAGGGTGGCAGTGAACCAGAGGAAATGTAAAAAGGTAAAAAGCCCATCATACAATCTCGTCCCCAATCTCAGAGTGCTGGGACGGATTTGGTGAGGTTCCCAAACTGTCTGTGAAATAGTTACATTACTGTCAACATCTGACGGTCAATATAGTGTTTTCTGCATTACCTTTTCAGCACTTTTAAAATAAATAAATAAATAAATAAATAAATAAATAAATAAAAGAATGTCGATAAATGCTAGCGAAATCACTCTATCTATTACTCTACT
Source organism: Hiodon alosoides (assembly GCA_025775065.1). Taxonomy (NCBI): domain Eukaryota; kingdom Metazoa; phylum Chordata; class Actinopteri; order Hiodontiformes; family Hiodontidae; genus Hiodon; species Hiodon alosoides. The sequence goes on from JAOYSI010018430.1 coordinate 11,610, forward strand.
ATACTTGTATATGTTTGTCTATAATACGTTTAAAAAATAAACTAACACCGTGTTTCTAAAATTGCTCATAAAGTAAGGTTGAACACAGATTGTTTTGGATTAAAAGAACCTTGACTGGCGTCTCTTAGTAGGCATACTAAACACCTTCTATGAGACCTTGTGGAGGACCATTTTTGTGAAAAAACACCATATGCTGTCGGAGTCAGTCAGACAGGGCCATTTAGGTTTCCAGGGTGAGTAGGTAGGCATTTTGACATGTGTATCGTGATGTCTGTGATGACGCCTTATCTAACCGTACGGAGGACACAAAGACAGCTATATTTTTTGCTAGGCAACAAATAGTAGTTCTTTAAATCTGTTGCACATTACGTTAATTTCCACAACTTTAGGACCTTGTTTGTGTGGTATACAAGACCACTGTATTATAATAATTAAATTAATTATACGTATATACGTAACGTAATTACAAATGCAGCGTTACACGCCGCAGCCGGGGACTTGGTCAAGAGATAATATGACAGTATTATCACAAACTGAAAAGATCAAACGGAGAACGGTTAGTCGTGTTCGACATTAGGCATTGAAAATTATTACCCCAAGCCCAAGATCTCACAATGCCAAAATTAAAAATCCCCGGAAGGTGTGAAAATAAGACGATATATCTGCATAAAAGGACTAAATAAAACATAAAAAATATAACCATTCATATTTGTGTGTGTCACAACAGCCAAAAGACAAATCATTTGGCCAAAGTGTTAAATTATATAGAATGTGTATATGTCTGCATTGTCATCACATTGTATTCATCCGAAAAGATAATAATGTCAGTTGTTGCAGATGGGTTAGCAAATTTAAATATTTAATACTCGAATGGATGCAGTATATGTATGAATAAAATAGCAGATCTGAGGAACATGAAAACAACATGCGTAGTAAAAATAAACTAAAGGTTGTTTGTGTGTAATCGTCCATTTTTAATAATGGGTCTCCATTTTAAATAATTAAAACCTTTTTAATTTTGGCTAGACACAGGTTGCAATGAGATCTGGATTGACATGTAACTGAACCAACATGGTTTGCAGCTGAACCGACGCTTTAGTACAAACCTTGACAAAACGCATCCCTATGAAAAAAAGTGGAAAAAAGGGCAATTTTCTGCTGACGGACACATATTTTTCGAAGGCGAGCGTGATGGATCCTTCTCCATTGGTCAGTAAGTTTCGAGGCGCCCCCGTCCTATCTTTATAACTTTGCTTCAGGTGACTCCACCACGGAGTTATCGATGAGGCCAATGTCCCGGAGTTCAACATCATCTCCATCACCATCTGCGGCCTGTGGCTAAACGAACGGGTAGGATCGCTTTCTGCCATTGCCTCAAGCAAGCAAAATCTCCTCTCTTTGCACTGCATTCCATGGTGATGAAAAGCCAGCAACTTTATATATTTTTTTAAACTATGAATCTTTTAATCTTTTTTTCTCCGTTGCCTCACAATCTGGAATTGCAAATCTTAGTTGAGCAAATGTCACAATATGGGAGGAAGGAAGTGACTAATTTGTGGTCATTTTGTAGTCGTAGTTGGGAGTCAGGTCAGGGGCTGGGGTCTGGGGCCTCCAAGGAATTTTTTTTGTTTGTTAAAATGTGCACAGTGAGCCATCAAACTAATCAGTCACATCAATTTTGAATTAGAATAAGCCAATTTTTTGGGTTGTTTTTTCTTCATCCTTTTGAATCTTGTTTCCTTTTTTGTGTACTGCACATTTGCTGTGTGGAGATGGATTTCGCTTGGATTAGATGCGTCCCCTGATGGATGGATCAATAACCGAAGCTTAAGGAGGATAGAGAACGGCACATTACTTAGTTATCCTAATATCCTGGAATATGGGCATGCCTATAGTTACCTGTGGTTTTTAGTCAGTAAAATACTTCTTTTGTTTTGTAACAACAGCTACAACAGCTTGTTATCTCTGCAGGTGAGTGGATTCAAACTGGTTGCAGTGGTCGCTAGTGTCCTTATAATTACTGAGGGATACTGCGAACGGTAAGGAGATTTGTGTCACGGCTGGCCCACGTGACTCTCTACTCCACGACCAAACACAAAACAAAAAGACAACACAAAAACAGAAGACCTGCCTCTAAAAAATTTTAAAAAGTCCAAAACACCACAAAGAAACCTAACTATAACAAAACACAAATCACATAAACTATGGTGCAACTAAACATTGTAATTCACTAAACAATGAACATGAAGAGACCCAGACAACAAAGGCCCAGAGCTGTGTTTAGCCTTACCAGCCTCCCTGTTTTGTCCCTCGCCTGACTTGTTTTTTAAGGCTGGCAAATTAAGAAAGCCTGGGAGGGATAACCTGAATGCCCTGGTCTTCCCTTTACAAGAGAACCCAAAACACAGAAAAGTCATTGATTTATCTAAATTAGCCTGCATTGCATTCTTAGCCGATTCGCGGCATTTCCGTGATTGGTCACACTTCCTTGGAGGGCTGACTTTCGTCATTCATATGTTACAGGTTAGGACATTTGCGGTCAGCTGACGCTTAAGATGCTGTCAGCGTCCCATACGAGTACAATGGAAGGAAGCTACTTTCTTTATTTGCTTTTTTTTTTTCACTATCAAGGAACACTTGAAATTTCAAAGAGAAAGAACCTCTCGTTGGAGTTTCCTTGGTAATAGGCAGAGCGGAGCCACCGGAGACAAGAGGGCGAAACAACGGGGTGCACAGACGGGGTCTGGCAGCAGCTGAAGTTTGTCATGCGGGGAAGGAGTTCAGAACACTGTTTCTTTCATTAATAATGAGCAGGGAAGTGGCTTACAGTGTACCCGGCCAGAAGGAGAAAAAGTTTTACTCACTGTCAAACTACATCAAAGTTACCAGAGGCTATTGCTAGTGTTTTAATTGAGAGAAAATAAATCTGGCTATAATTTAAGATGAGCACAAATCACAGTAATAGCCCTAATGAGAAAATTAAGTCTCAGTAGGGCTACAGAAGGCTGTTAGAAGATTACTTACCCAGTCCACCATGCCTGGGTGACAAACTCCACAGTTTCTGCTGTTTTATGCTCTGCCTCGCAGTTAGCATCTATTTTACATCTGGAAACATCAGGTAAGACAACTCACTATCTAAACAAATCCAATACAGTGATTGCAGCGATTAAGTGTAAAGGTAGACAGAAAACCAGCGCACCATGCCTCGTGGCCGGCGAGGACTGGAGTTTGAGACGTCTGGGGCAATTGGGTGATCCATTTTCCCCAGAATTTCCAGCCCACATTGGATGCAGCAGAAATAGAAGGAATTTAGTCATCCGTTTAATCGTCTGCAGAGGTGCCAGTTTTAGTTAACTCTTAATAGCAGTCATTACTTTTGTTAAATCCCTCGCCTAGACTTTCAAGTGCAAATATAAAACCAGCTGGGCTGTGGCTCTCCAGAAACAGTGTTTTCTCTGTACCATTAAATAAAATAGATAAATATTCTTATTTAAAATATTTTAAATTATTATTCCTACCACAAGATGGCACTGTGATCTTTTTAGGAAGGATAATCTACCCACCCTTCTGCTTTTATACAGCTCAGCCTAGATTTGATCCTCATTTACTAAATTATCGCTAAATTAATTTATTAAAAGGTTAACCAAAAGCCCACCTCTGAATAAGAAATTAACTAAAACTTTATTATAAATTAATAAAAAGGCAAATAATAATAATAATAATAATAATAATAATAATAATAATAATAATAATACTAATAGTAATAATCACAAGATTTTAATTCATGGTCATGAGGGGGATACGTGTGATTGCTGTAAACTGTAAATACTAACTGTACTTATTTCGATTTCATTGGATTAAAGGTAAAACAAGGAGCTGAGAATCCCTAATGATTACAAAGGACTCAAAAACACCACAGTCAAGTAACGTCAAGGAAAGAAGGGCAAAATTAACACTGCAATGTCAGCTCATTTGCAAATTGCTCGAGGAACCTTTTCTCCATTTAAAATAACACCTTTTCTCTGCTGTCTATACTGACACTTTGTGAAGGTCACTAACCTATTTGGCAAAAAAAATAAAAAAATAAAAAATACTTAAAACTAAAACTCCTTAAATACAAACCATGGGTGTTATTATTATAATTTTTTTTGTATTCATTGATTGATTTTAATACATTGACATAACAAACAATTGTTATTAATATCCCTGTTCGGGAGTTGCCAGACACAGGGAAGGGGACAGTCATTTTTAATCTTTTATTTGCCATGTTAACCATAAACGCAACAGAGGTAGACAAATTTTAAAGAAAACCAAAATAAAACAGCTTTTTTAAGATTTAACAAAAAAAAGAAAACTTTTCTTTTCTGTCTAAATATTATCTTCTAGACAGCACTGCAGACATTCTTCTGACATGTAGTCTCTTTTAATTTCAAGTCCTGGAGTGTGGTGCAATCAACTGAAGTGAGAAGTCCTGGCTGTGGGTGTGGCAACACACTTTTCCAGTCACTCACAACTGGACTGGATGTGTCCCAGAGCTGCATGACAGGTCTCCAGGCTGCATGACATACCACAAATGTTGTAAACAAATAGCCAACCATTAATTTGGATAGGTATAAAGGAAAACTATGCGTGATCTATCTGTGAAATGGTTAAGGTAAGGTCTTGGAACACATTGTCAAACAGGCTTAACACAAAGAAAGCCTATCTTCTATTAATTTTGCCAGAGATGTTGAACCTCTGCAGTTGAACCTCAACAGTGCAAGCACATAAAACTAACATTTTTCAAGGGGAGCTCTTTATCACTAAGAGCAGAAAGACATTTGATGACTGCTTTGAGACTTTGTCTCTTTTGACAAAGTCTATAAATACCGGATAGTTTTTCAAAAACTACATGTGACTGGAGATTAAATTGATTAGACGGATAGAACAAGGTTATTTAATAAGCTTTTGGCAGTTAGAGTTTTCATTTTAAAGGGTTACAATTTCCTCAATCCTAAGTAATTAGCATACCATGCACTAAAAGAAAACCTGACTTGTAGATGGGAGTTTATTGGCTGTTAGCAATAATGTGAAACGTAAAGCGTGAAAGCACTGGGTCGGTGCAATTTGTCAAGGACAGTGGAGGTCTTCATTAACATAGCATTAACTCCTCTTCACCCACAGTTTCCCACTCAGAACCTCCAGCTTTGTCTTCATTAAGTCCCCTGACAAGCTTTCTTGGCAGGTGAGAGTAGTGTTTTAGAAGTCTCCCAGTGTAGAAGCCCTCGTGCGAGCTACTTACTCTATTTTGGCTGCCAAAGGAAGTGGTTGCTCGCTGAAAGACGCAGCTTAGTCATAATAACATAATCTCCTTTGTGGTAGGGGAGAATGGAGTAAGTCAAGCCCGTGGGTAAGATCAGAAACCCCATGCATGCAGGCAGCTGAGCACAAAAATAAGTCACGTGACCACGTATTTCTAAAGAGTTAATAATTTTACTGAACATGTGTCACAGGAGACCATATGGAGAAAGTGACAAGTGAACTTGATCTGAAGAAAAAATATTTCCGCTACCGGTATGTTGATCATGATTCTTGTATCTGAAACTAAACTACACATGCCTTGAGCTGACTTGCTTATTAATTGGTGTCAACATAAGCTGCAATGTGAGGTCCAAGCATGACCTTGGGGTCTGAGTTGCTGTGCAAAGGAACTGTGGGTTAGAACGGGCGACAGTTAAACCAGAAGTTAAGTTGTTTCACACTAAGAACGAGGGCACCTTCCCACAAAAAGGAGGAAATTTAAAAAACTGCCCTACCCCTGCTGGTGGACAAGAAAGATTTTGATGAGTCATAGTTATAAAAGTTATTGGCTAGATAACACATATTGATTTGTAAGGATGCACTGCAACCTGGTGTACAGATAGCCATCATTGTTAGAAAAATTCCTCTCAACTGTAATGGCATGAATGTGTGAATAATTTTCTCTCCTACCTCCGCGGGGAAACGGCAAAAGTTTAATATTACCCAGATAGCAGCCATCATCGGCCCCCCATCAATTAATGGGGGTTAGCGGTTGACCCAGTTGGCATCCACTGCCACCCGCAGAAAAACATCCGTCCATGCTGATTCGGTGCATAACATTTCTACTAATTTGTGTAAACTAAGTGTATGCTGACTGAGATGAGCAAAAAGAGGACTAAATGCTTTCGGCGAAATCTGGGGGAATGTTTTATGTTCTTGGCACCCCTTTCCGTAGTGTATTCTTCATCTGGTGACCTCAGTTATTCCGACTGGGCTGCGACTGCTACCTTTCCCTCCTACTCCTTATAATGCCAAAACACACATTTTAACAGAATAATTTCCCTGGAATATACGTATGGCACTCAACGGGCTTGTATTCTAGGCTGAGAGAATATAAATAAGCATTTTCACATTTCACATCTGGCTTTTTTGCCATTACATTTCCCTGTCTGATTGCACATCTCTGATAGCACACGTCTGATTTGCACAATAGAGATTATACAACATATGCTGCATCAAATAAATTACTTTTTTTAGGGAGGGAATCATTCTTCAAATGTTAACACTGCAGCTACGTTTTAGGCCAAGCGCAGTGTTGTGTTTGGACGGAGGGCCTCTGTTTGTTCAACAAGAAGCCCAGCAGATGGCAACCTTAGTCAAGAAAGGATTCCTTTTCTAGTCCAGCAGTTTTTCTTTCAGTATTGGAGTGTGGGCTTCACAATAAATAAATAATTCACGATTGGGTCTTGGGTCACTTTATGTGAAGTAGACGCTGTGGCCAGTGAACAGGAGAACCAAAAGAGTGTGTGGGACTTAATAACATATTTTTTTCCTCCTTTCTAAGGCCTGTCTATCAAGCCATGTCCCACGTAAGGCTATTAATTTGTACTGCTAACATTAAGCAAAATGGCTGATGAGAGCAGAGCCTGCCTTCTATAGAAAGATGTAGCAACAAACCATGGGGACCTGATCCTAGTCTCATGCGCAGTTTGATATCGAAAAGGCAAAAAAAAGAAAAAAAAGAAATGTTTATTAAAATTCTGCACTTCTCAGAATGGATCTGTGCACATCCTGCCGCCACAAGTACATATATTGAGAACTTTGACGTTGCCTAGGAAACCACTGCAGGGATTCCAGGTCGTGCAACCACCGCCGTCCGCACGTACAGGTGTCTGTTTTTTTGTCGTTTCAGGAGCAGTGAATAAATGAGTCCTGGTGAATTTATTGGAAATAGTATTGTGTAGCTACAGAGAATACTCAGAATCCATCAGTGGCTTTAATGAGCCTCTTCATCATGCTCTAACAAGTAAAGAAAAATCGATGTGAATTAAGCAGTAACCTCCAACTACAGGACATAAAAGTGGGACATTTTTTGAAACAAAATACAACAAAATGTGGGAACAAAATACATTTTGTCACCCAAAACTGAAGGGAACCGCAGTCAAACGTTTCATGTTGTTTGACAAACCAGAAAATGTACACTCGTACTACGGGACAGGCAAGCAATGCACTGTACAATGTGAATTGTATGAACCTGTGGAGGGAATCAGAATGCCGAATCATTAAAAAGCATTTGTGACATTAAAATGAAATTAAACCATGACGTCCCACTTCTGCATCGCTTCTTGGTCGAATCAAGATGCGCGTCTTGCAAGCCAATTAGAGGTTTATGCAGTTGCGATGTTCGAGGTAATTATAGACCCCCCCCCCCCCACAACCGTTTATTATCAGAATTTCCAGAGAGCGCAGAACACAAGCAGCGCGAGCAGTGATTGTGCGCGTAGGTGTAAAAGCCTCTATAGCAGCTTTGTGTCAAACAGCAGATACGACTGAACTAAAAATGTATACCTTATCAGCTAATTATAGATTGCATTGAACTAGCCGGACGTGCATCATTTTCTTTTCTTCCACGACTCAACCAAACCCATTAGAGAGATAGACAGAGATCACTCTGGCTGCTTTCAGACAGCTGTTATTCTCTTATTTTCAGAATATTGAATATCTTGTCTCACCGCACGTTCCTCCCATGTCCATTTCGTTCAACCAGGCGCCATCATTTATTGTGTGTGAAGGTGCCTTGTGGAAGAAAAATGCAATGAGCCTCCCGGGTGGCTGAGAAAAAAATGCAAAACCTTTGAATTACTGGCTTGGGTGGCAGCGACGGATTCCTGGTGTTAAACAGAGGCTAACTGAGAGGTAGCCTGAAAACCAAAAGGCTCTGCGGACCTCGAGGACCCCTGGCATACAGCCTAGGACTCCTAATCCAGTCCACTACAATTAGAGGAAACCGAGGAAACGAGTGAAGACCCCATGCGTAGAATGTTCTGGAATGCTCTGGAAAGACCAAATATGCATTTTATATTTGGGAGAGGTAAATAGGAAGGGACAAAAACAAGCATCCTACATGCACGCATTCATCTTACAACCCACATGTGAAATGAATAATCGAGAGCGCTGAAAGCAGGCTAGCCCGACTAAATATTTAATCATTCATTAATTCCAGAGAATATGTAGCAGAGTTTGCATTCATTGATTTGTTGAAGCTTTTGGATAACTCACACAGACTTTCAACCATTTACCAGGTTTGATGTGACCCAACTGTGAGACATTCCTGGTCAGCCTTCATTTTCTGGTGCTGGGCAGATGCCAGCGATAAATCTTAACTGACACCATTTGATCCATCCAACTCACTCAGGGGTGCAATCCAAAACATTGTTTTTATCACAACACATCGGCCATCAGTAAACAACTTTCAAAATGTAGCTAGCTAACATGAAATTGGTCATGTCTACAATATGTTCTGGAAAATAAAACACCATTGCCTGAACTAGAGGTAGATATAGTATATTAATCACTGCTGGAACACTGACAATTGGGAAATATGACATCTGAAAAATTATTCAGTAGGTCAATATTGGTATTTACTGTATATTAAACGTATACTGTAAATCATAGTTTAGAATAACAACTTTTACCATAACAGTCCTATCCACAGTAACCTGTCGGAAAAGCTGCCAGCAAGCTGCAGACTCCTTTCGTCTACGTGTTGAAAATATCCATTTTGAAACAGTATATACCAGTGACAGGGGGACTCTCAAAAATCCATTCTTAGCATGCTGGGTAAGGTCAGGGGTCAGGGAATGAGGCAGATAAGCTGTTCTGCCGGTCAGTGGTCCCAATGGCGGTCACAGGGACAATCTGCCAGAGGAGCTGACCGCTTCCCATTCAGGAACCAGTATGAATAAGTGATGACATGCTAACTCACAACAGCGGAGAGTGGAGACAGCTTCGCGGAGAGCCGGGACCCAACGGTATTAGACTGCAGCGATGGTAAATCAGGTCAGGGCCCTGCCGTCAGCGTTTCTCAAGTGATAGCGTGCAGCCGGCGGTTTTCTAATGATCGCCCTAAGTAACTAGGTATGGGGCGGTACAGCGACAAGGAGGCTCGGATTTTGGGTACGTGGCCATGCGCACCGTGGGGATTCAAAAGCAGCAGCGGCCCAATTAATGTGCAATAGAAGAGTCCAGAGGAAGGGAGGTCTTCGGGCCATATCCGAGTGGGGCGCGAGTGAGACCGTGCCAGCAGGTCGAGTGATACTCAGAAATTCCAGATTCTAAATTCCCTTCCCATCCTGCATATTACGCAGCAGAATAGTTTGATGCCCGATCAGGACACCAATGTCTGCAAAGAAGGAATCTCAAAAGGCTCAGTTTTATTTTCTGGCAGCCATGCCTAACAACATAAACGTAACTGCCCACCTTTCACCCACCTGGTCTGACTTCCATGGGTAAAGGGAAATCTGGAATCTAATTGTCCTGGTCAGCTGTCTAATGTGTCTTGTGGACAATGATCCTTGGCAATGTGTTCCTGGGCTGTAAAACATGAACATATAAGAAACCCTTATTCAGTGCAAATTACTTTAGTTTTCCTTATTTTACTTTTACTGAAAAATAAACACAACTGGTTTTTAGTTACTAAAGCAATTGAGGTTCAGCGCTTTTTCGAGGGAATCAGAACCTGGGCTTGCAGCCTTCCAATCATGGAGTCCAGGCTCTTAGATTAAGTTCTAACTAAAGGGAACCTTCTGAACAGTGCTGTATCATTCCGTACACCACCGTTCTGTCACCTGTGACAAGAGGAAGACCACGGCATTTTATTTCACTTATTTCTATAAGCGCTGTTCCAAATCAGGTTTGTGTGATAAGGTCTTGTGTGATAGACATGGGGCGCGAGGCAAAACAGGATACATACACGGGCTAATTTTGCAGTCTCTGGTCCAGTCTTTGGAGAGTGGAAGGAAACCAGAGCATCTGTGGGAACCCACACCAGCAAGAGGAGAGCTAACTCCATACAGACGGCGACAGAAAGCACATTGCAGGTAAAGAGCATTTGATGTGCGAGAAAGTAATTCATTTGTTTCAGATGTTATTGTTTTTTCAAGAAAAAAGATTGCTTGAGAAAATAAAGAAAGTTAACTATTTAGAATATGATAATTTTAAATAGTGCATAACCTGAAAATCTGAAAAATTACAACCCCTCCGGAATTTGTTGATTGTTTTTTTTTTTTTTTCAATTTAACATGGCTGCGAGTGTCTAATTTTACAATTACTAAAAAGAAAATTAGCTACTAACTATGAAGAAAGTTGTGAATTGCCGTTTCTGCCTTAAAGCATTTTCTGCTGGTATGTTATTAAATGGTCTGCTGGTATGTTTTTCTTTTTTCTTTTCTCTACGACAAAATTCAGCCGAGGCATGGCTATTTGACACGACCAAGACTGTGAACGTCCAACGTCCATCCATATGTGTGAAGAGTTCACCTCTGATTGGTCACTGCATGACTTCCTGTCTGTTATCCGTTGATGGTGCCTGCTGTTCAGTAATTAGGTGTTACACGATGCTCAGAAGTGATTTATAAAGCTTGACGTCCCACCCCAGCGCTTGGCCTCCACAGATGATTTGGTTTGGCCTTTTATTTCATTGTTTGGTGTTAAGCTGTTAGTGCTTAGCATACTTCCTTCAGCTTCCTATGAGTTTAGTCTAGGCCTACTTAACGCTAATTTCCACTAAAGTGACCACAACATCAATGACTTTTTTGCGATAATTTTCTCCTTAAGCATATTTCATATGCTTACAAGATTTGTCATATCTGCCAAAACTCCGGCATTACCCATGAGACTCACCTGAACTCACTGCTGTGCAATGGTCTTCTCTCATTTTTTTCAGTGGGAAACTCAACTCAGTGTACTGAACAGAAACTAGATTAACTGAAGATGCCAATTCACATGTTTTGTGTGAGATGCTACAAGGCGGGGTGGTTAATTTGGGTCCACACATGCTATGCTAACACATTAGGTGGCAGAACAGCACTGCAAAACTGAGTATATTTTAATAAGCTGAATGTATGGCTGGCGTCCAATGCAGGTCTCAGAATAGCGACATCAAACACTTTACTCTCTGTGCCACCATCTACAAAGACTTCTCAGTACGTTTCTACTCTCAGATAAAACATGCGCCTCCCATTTCAGGGTGAAAAGCGTAAAAAAGTGGGAGTTTTTTAGTGATGAGATTACAACTACAATCGATGACCAAATGCTTGTTGATATGCTATACACAGATATACTTTTTCGATAACAAGGTGAAGCGAAAATGCTAATGAGTTTCTGAAATGGAAAGAAGTGGAGAATTTAATGTTCAGCGCAATTAAACAATGCTCAGGTTCCTGGCTGCTATCCACATGCTTGACTTGACTTGGCATGCTCTCCAGGGGCAGTTAATTAAATATAGCTAATAATAACCCCCGCCCTCCTGACAGCCCTCATTGTCACGACAAGATTAAAAATATATTCAGTGCAAAGGGCTCAACCCCTGCCAGAAAGCTTTATTCCCCTCAGCTGTTACACATCTACTGCACTTATCTCCTGCTCTGCAGAATTTTACTCTTACCGACCATCGAAACATAAATAAAAACCGCAGGCGACTAACAAAGGAAAAAATAATGAAATAAACTGGGTAAAATTGATGCAATTTTTACCTTCAGACAGCTTTTTCCTTTGTAATGTGTTTCCCCAGCGTTCTGGAAATAATCAACGACTGAGACTGATCAAAGGTCACTGTTTGTATGGGGTGAAATTTAAGTGAAATATTGCGATGCTATGACATTAACAAAGGTCATTTCGCCATCAAGAATTCTGCCACAGAGGGCAGCTTGGAATCAGTGGTACACAATTACCTTTTTCCCAGACCTAAAGTTAACCCACAGAATATGGCCATTCTTTGTGAAAATGGGCTCTTAGAGGATTTCCGCCTGCGCATTGATCAGCAGCCAAAAAAAATAAAAAAAGGCATTTGTGACAAACTCCTTTCAGTGAATTAAATTCAACCTGAGAAATGTATTTATCAAACTCGCCCAGAGCAAGACAACATTTTACAAAATAGAATTATTTGCGCTAAGTTGCAGGCACAGCTTTTGCTGTCTGCGAGCAGCTGAATGCTAATGAAAAAGACACATTCAGGACCAAGGCCCAGTCTCCGTCAGGTTAATAGCCGCCGTCTCAACAGGAGACATGCAGTCATAGCCGGTTTTACTTTTTTAAACAGGTTGACATTTCGTGGATTGCTTCTCATTACAGCTTCATTCTTCATCATTCAGCTTCAGAAGGATTTTTCAAACTTGCAACATTTTAACGCTCTTAGCTACTGAGAAAAGGGGGATGCGGTAACTCGTAATCTGTGCCTAAATCTTTTAATAACCAACAGGTTTCGTTTGGTTTATTTATGAACGACAAAGTCCCTCTCAATGTTTGGCACACAAGAGACCATATCTCGAACCAAAAGTAATAATTGCTTTAAAAAAAAAAAAAAAACACAACCCCCCTCCGCTAAAGCACTGCCGGCTCCGATAAATTGCTTTGAGTATAGCTCCTGGCCCGTCGTGAGTCGCACCTCCAGGCGTTCCTGTGTGCACGCCAAGGTCACTCCAGTTTATCTCAGCCAAAAAAGAAAAACATACACCGCAGACTGATGGAGCTCCTGCGCCTCACCTTCTGCCCCTGCGCATCAGTTATCCCGCAGAGCAAGGATTATACGCCTGCTGGAGATCACCCTATCAAAGAGACGCGCTGCACTTTCCCGTTTATTCAATTTTCATCACAGAGGCTTTGGTAAGTACAAATCTTAAAATAATTCAGTTCGGGCGCGTTGTGTGAGGATTCAGTTAGCGGGCCACCGTTCACAAAAGAGTTCAGTTACCATGCCTCATGTAAGAATTCCTTTAGGGTGCATTGCAAAAATGATGAAGTTTATTTATAAGTAATTTTTTTTTTTTTTTAAATAAGTAAATTCATTTACTACACAATAGATTTCACAAAATAATCCAGTTAGCATGCATCATGTTATAATTCAGTCACTATGCATCAGTCCAGCAGTGCTTAAAGGATTTACATCTAATATACATCAATCAAAAATCCTGTCTGGGCTCCAGACCCAATTTTAAAATCAAGAACAAACTGTCAAGTCTGTTATTTTCTCATCTTTTATACTCTCTGTTTTATTTTTCACCTGGTTCGGGTATGTTTTATTGGCAGGTTTTATGTTTTATATCATATCTATTTTTTTCACAGATGTTCAGGAATGGTCTGTGTGGCTCCTGGTACGCGGTCTGATCTATGTCAGTTCTCTTCTGTTCAGGGGCAGAAAGGAGAAGTTCCGCCTCAGTCTGTTCAAGGCTTTGTCGTCAGTCCGTGGTTGGAGAGAAAGAGAGGACCGGACGACAGACGATGGACACCGACGTGCCTTCTTTTTCGTGGCATTTACCGCCACAACGATCGAACCCTATCACTCTTAATTCTGTTCTATCGGAGTTAGAAATTCCCTCCAGAGAGTTCAAAGTGCTTGGGTTGCTTTTCTAATTCAATGATTTCTGAATTCGGAGGCCGGGAATTCACCTGAAGCGATGTATTTTTATCACGAGTCAAGCACAAAACGCATGCAGGAGGGTTTGTCTTACTGAGGCCAAGGTTGAGGCTACTGCATGGCCACCTCATTTTTCCTGTTCCCTGTTAAATTAGGACAAATGAGTGGGTGTGAAACTGATTTTACTCAATACCTAATTTTGCTTGCTTCACCATGCAATTGAGTAAAAGGGAGGTGATTATTTTTTTAATCTTCATCTGTGATGTTCGTTTCTGAGCTCCTGCTTAACAATCAACTCAAGTCGGCTTCACGAGAGCTGCTTTTTACGACATGCACATCTCCAGGTTACATACTGAACGGACTACAGTCGCAGGCAGTTGTTCTGTCTGTGTCCCTTGCTTTCACCATAGCCGGCTGGCGGCATGTCAACCGCGGAGCGATTTATGGTTGACTGGGGCTGTGTTCCATTCTCCACTCCACTAGATGCTCAGTCTAGATTGCCGTTGCCTACACAGAGCACCGATGGAGAAGATATCCTTTTTCAGATGGGACAAAGAATAATCTGGCGGAGACCCCTCTTCTCACCCATTTTCCATCCCCGACGTGTTTGTTTATTAATATCAGCTGACGAGGCGTGCCCTTACCGCACTAAGCTAAACGGGAAGGACAAAGACAGCCAGCCCTCAGACTAATTGACTCAGGTCTGTCCATTAGATCACTTCAGCCCGGCAACAAATTGCTTGGAGGATTGTTTAAACTCCCTGAACAATCAAAGAGGGCTCCGGCATTCTGCTCAGCTCAGTTTTTGTAGAAATGCATTAAATAAAAGAAAGCGTTTGCACCGACAGTCAGAGGTAATTAATGCAGGTGGCTGGCAGGCTGTTGAGTGAAAGGACAATCAGTTTTTGTTTAACAGAGCCATCCCACATTCAAATGACAAAAATGTCACAGGGGACCTAACATACATGTGTGCCGGCCTCTCCTCATTCTTTCCATGCCCTACCCTCCTCCGGCCTCTGTGTTGCGATGAAAAGAACAACGCTGTAAGTCAAAAGTTAACTGACTTGCTTGTGGATATGGGCCGAACAGAGCGATTTCGAGGACGATGGCGCGATAAACCGACCCTCTGGAAAACGCGAGATAGGAGCCCAGGCCTTATATCACAGCGGATGTGTCCCTAAGAGGAAGAAGAAAAAAAACCTTCACAAACTTCAGATGCTGGCTACTGTTATGAGGGGCCAAATCTGAGTGCCGGTTATAAGGACTGACAGCCCCTGTGGAGTTATGACTTTTATAGGCTCACAATCTACGTACATGAAAGGGGTCTCGTGATGACGGCATTCTGGGTCACCGCAAGGTTCTGCTCATGCCCTCAGGTCCTGTGACGTGGGGTTCCCAAGGCAGACCTAATGCAATAAAAAAAATATCAAGGTGGCCCGTAAATGGTTTCAAATGGCCTTTACTCGTCGGTCTCCATTTACTGCAGGGACAAAATGTAATTCTTTATTGGCCAAAACTGTGTTGTGAGAAGGTCCATATCAACAGAGGATCCCATACCACATCATGCATGAAATTATCCTGCCCATTAACCTACCAGATTCTAAAAAGCAGAGACTGGTACTGCATGTCAGGACAATCAGATGTCACAATGCATTAATACTTCATGTAAATGTTGAAATATTTACATGTTAAGAAATTTGTGTGCCTATTGGTACTCCAAGAGTTACATCCAGTCTGCATATCTGAATGTGTCCCTGGGAACCATTGCATCTTAGTTTCTAAATGAAATAAGATAAAACTGTACACATACTAAATCCCATCTTTCAGGTGAGTTCAGAACAACACTGGATTACACTCTACGAAATTTGTTCTGTTAGATGACCGGAATCCTCAGGCGTGACTCAGAAAGCCGAAGTGCAGAGCACTAACTGCAACAGATCAATGACTTCACACCGGACGATTGCGATCCAACTCTCTGTTCCGTTAATCACTGGGCATCCACATCACATCACCGCCCAGAGCCCAACAGGCTGGGGGTTCTTTTTTCAAAGGCGGTCGAGGAACGCAATATCCCCACTTTGGTCTTCTTTCTTTGGAATCTTTTAGATTCTTTGGCGGTTTAATTTATCTATTTATTTGAAAATAATCCGGATTTCACGTCTCTCCGGTTCTGAGGCAGGTCTCATGTGATGTGGCAGCAAAGCCTTAGAAAGACTGTGAACGAGAGAAGTTGCTTTTCCAGGAGTTGCCTTCACATACGGATGCATGGGGCCCTTTGTCCAATATAATGAACTGGTATAAAATTAATTGGGTTTAGCTCTGCATTCAGTGTATAGCACTGACATAATAAGAATGTTACATTTGCAATATTTTTTTTGTCTATTAATTTGACCAAAGGCTTCGTCCTGTCTAACTGGAAAGATTTAAAATGAATGTATAATTCCATTATAATGAACCAGAGCACAAATTATGTGTGTCCTTTTCCTAATTTGTCTAATGTAGTCTGCCTCATTAGCAGGAAAGACAAAGAAAGCTGATTTAAAAAACTGTTTTCTTTATTTGACAATTTGTTACTATGGAGACTGAAAGAGTAAAGAAAACGTGCTTTTGATGGATCATTGCAATGTTCGGTTGTTATTAATAGCTGATGCCATAAGCCAGTGCTGACGTATAAATCAGCAAAACGCAATAATGAAAGGGAGAAACAGAGGCCGTGAGCGTTATTGTAATAAGAGTGTCTATTTTTAACGGAAAATTATCAGATTGCATGTTTTCTAGAGTTGCCTCAGATGAATCAGTCGGCCTGTGTCAACGAACAAATCTATAATCTTCATTCTACATGAAACATTTTTCAAAAATTTTATGTTGAATTATGCTATAAGCTTTAAAAATATACTTTCTCCCACAAACATATCTTTCTTTTGATTTTCTGTTTTTCATCTATTTCGAGTTTTAAAACTGATGTGACAGGTCCATAGGCAGATGCTCAGTTGGAGAATTGTCCCGGCTGTGTGAAAAAGATCCAGGTCGCGGATGATATGACAACGGAGAGGAGTCTGGATAAAATCCACTGGGTTTTTCAGGGAGGTCCTTTTCCCCGATTTTTAAAAAACTGTGTTCGGCGAGCTCTGGGCCTCAAACCCGAGACTCCCGAGACTGAATCGAGAGTTTGGCAGCATGGACGTTTAGTCCCCGAGACCCAGCTCTCTTTCCTCCCTGAGTGTCCATTGCAGGGATCCCTTTCTGGGATCGCCTTATCTCGATGTGAAGCCGAATTTAACTGATGAATGGCAACAGGCATGAAACAGACAACAGGTAAGAAATACCTGAGGATTTAGTCACAAGACTACTTCTGTTCTATGTGACTGTCCGACTGACATATAACATACCATTGCTTTTGTTGGGAACTTGAATCTAGTAATCTTTGATATATTGTTGTATATGTCTATAGCAGTTCATTAGCACATGAGCGGAACTCCATCCCTTTCATAAAGCATCATCGCACTGCATTATTTAGTGGCTGAGTGGAAATTTATACTTTTATGGCCTACTTATCCTTCTGTAATACCAATACATTATTTCTAAGCATGATGGTGACCGTGAAAAAGTCAAAAATACTACGTTTTTGACAAAGTAACTCACAGCATTTAAAGCAGCAAATTATTTGGACCACTGCAAAGGGTGTAATTAAAAAAAAGGATAGTCGATTCTCTTAAGAAGACCCTTTTCACAGCACAGCCATGTTTAGTGCTGTACGTGGCTTGGGCCAGCTTTCCTGCGTTCCTCTTCCTCTCGCGTGCCTTCCGTCCGCGCGCCTCAGTTCTGACGATAGCGTTCTTTCGGATGCCCACCCCTGGGCACGTTTTCTCTTCAACTCCCTCTCCTCTCTGCGGTCTCAAATCGATGCAGAACTCCTGGAGGCCACCGTCATGGATGTGCAGCACTTTGAAGTCCAGACAATCCGGAGAGAAGCCCCCTCTGGCTCGCATTTCACGGGGTGACAGTTCTCAACGCTTCCTGCACACGGGGGACAGAAACGGAAACCTTGTGCTGTATAATGTGACCAAGCACACTTCAAAGCAAAATGCCGGCTAAGTAATGATGTGAAAGATGCAAGACGATGAGGACCGTTGAAGTTTGACCAAAGTGCCACACGATTCTGATTCAGTTTTAAATGCAACGCTAAATGAAAACGTTTGTCGGTGGCAAACAAGAAGAAAAAGCAGTTCAGCACTCACTTTAACGTGCACGGGTTCAGTCGCAGCTTTTCGATCACGTCTTCAAAACTCGTTTGTACAAAATAAAGATTCTTAACATGTATGCTTTCCTTTTCCTGATAAATAAATGGGCTTCCAATAATAATAACTGGACCTTTAGATTTAAGTCCCCATTGAGCGGAATGGCTTGTGATTCGTTACCCGGAAACAATCGTTCAATGGCATATCGTTTGTGTCATCCGGAGAGCGTGCCGTCTTCCTTTGTGTCACTCCTCGGGGGACCGTCTGTCTCTATCCTGCCTGTACATGCGATGTGCTTAGTGCCTGCCTCACAATGTGAAATGACCGTACCTGAATGACCTGAATTCTCCAACACATTAAAACCCCAGCTGCACATATCACTACACCATGATATATCAGGATATGTCACGACATCTGCATTTGCCCATCTGTGTTCCAATCCTTCCATCCCGCTCGGCTATTTTAGGTGACTTCACAGCAACTCTTCAGACTGCTGCCCTTTTGACGGCACCCTGGACGTCCTTGGACATGAGATATGTTTCATCCCATTCTTTGGCTCAAAAATTACAGTGGCAAAAATATACTGTGGCAAAAAAAGTATGTGAACCTTTTGGAATTTCATGGTTTTCTGAATAAACTTGTCATAAAATGTGATCTGATCTTCATCTAAGTCAAGGGTATTGACAAATATAATGTGTCTAAAATAATAACACAAAATAAATTCTGATCCCTCATGTCTTTATTGAACACACTCATTCAGCATTCAAAGATCAGATCACATTTTATTATGACAAATTTATTCCGAAAACCATGAAATTCCAAAAGGTTCTCATACTTTTTCTCGCCACTGTATACTTCCAAGTCGATGATTCAAACTAAATTTTCGGAACCCCAATTTGAAATCTACAGTCCCCAATTTTGCTGATTTGTCTCGGCTCTCCACAACAATCAACGCAGCCACACACAGAGGGAGAATGCTCCAGTGGAGATGGACTCCTGTAAGCCGTCGCTCATTTGACACACGGCAGGCTATGCAGCCTGTATGGCAGGTTCCGCGTTTATTGTTAGAGAAACACGTTTCTCCCAGTGGCGCAAATTAAGATGTTATGTTGCACAGGAGCTGCTGAAATGATCTTTACTCTCTTCAGAGTAAAGATCATTAGACGTAAAATCAAGTTCTGTACTCATAAAGTGTTTTGATCATTTTCGCAGACGCCAATGATTGTTGTATCAATAGTAATTTTAAAAGGGTTAGATCTGGCCTGCCTCGCCACTGTAAATATTTGTATTTCGCCTCGCTTAAACTTTCACAGCCCTCTGCTCCCTCCTACGCCATCTTCTGGTGACAGAGGAGAACTCATGCATGATGACATCACGGGTGATCCTGACACCTCCCTCTTTTTTTGTTTAAAGTACACCCTGTGTTTCTCACCTTTAGAATACCCTAGGGGAGAACTTTGAGAACACACTCTCTGCACAAATTGATATATCAATGTACACAGGGATTCGTATCCAAATTAATTATATTTCTGGTCAAATCTGTTTACAAACCACTCCCCCTTGATAATCTATGGAACAAAGCTCTTACTCCACATGGGCTGGAATAAGGTACGGCCCAAAAATGGTCTTCCATCTAGACATCATAATCACCAAATGAAAAATTATGACTCTGACCACCGAGTATATTCAATTTAAATTATTCCAAATGAAAATACTCAAAATGGTCTGATATGCATGATTTGTTCTCAGGGAGTTCCAGGCACTTTAATTAATTTAATTCAATACATTTTGTCTGTTATATTATCCATAATCATTCCATGTTCACCTACATAATTGCTGTTATATGGTGACTCTTTAGTTGCATTGTGATCTCTACAGAGACAGGTGTGGCTGGCTGGCCTAACTTAATTAAAAGAAAAGTTCCCCTACGCTAGAAGCGTCCACATTTATTATCATGGCACTGTTATGCTTAGTCCTTTTTTGACATGTGTAATATGGAGAATCCTGTAGTGTTGAGACCCAACTCAAGCCAACGAAGCCAACTTACACTGATGCTTCCGGAACCGTAAGCATGCTTTTCTAATTGTCTTTTTGAGATTCTGGGAGGTGATAATGCCCTTGCCTGTTTGCTTATATGTCTGATAATCTGTCTTTCTTTGTCAGGGTTTAATGAATATACACAGCGTCTATAAAAAGTATTCACCCCCCTTGGATGTTTTTATATATTTTTCGTTTTAAATATTGAATCATAGTGAACCTGATTTGACTGTTCTGACACTGATCAACAGATCAAAGATATCAAAGATGTCTTTCATATCAAAGACAAAATTAATTTCTACCAATTAGTCTAAATTTATAACAAATATTAACACAAAATAATTGGTTGCATAAGTATTCACCCCCTTTAATGCAACTCACCTAAATCATCACCGTGCAGCAAACTGGTTTTAGAATTAGCTTATTTAATTAAATGGAGATCACCTTTGCACAGTCAAAGTGATCTGATTAAAGCTATTATAAATACACCTGTCTCTGGAAGGTCCACTTACTGCTGAGTCAGTATCTCAGGAAAAACAACACCATGAAGACAAAAGAACACTCCTAGCAGATCTGCAAAAAGGTTATTCATAAACATAAATCAGGGGATGGATACTAGAAAATTTCTAAGTCCCTGAATATCCCTCGGAGTACTGTGAAGTCAATAATTAAGAAATGGAAAAAGTATGGCACAGCAGTAAATCTGCCTAGAGCAGACCGTCCTCAAAAATTGAGTGACCGTGCAAGAAAAATATCGGGACCATAAAGGGGCCAAAAATGGATTTTCATTCATGTCTTTTGTTTTACAGCAAATTTTTGGCTCAGTTTCTAAATTTTGTGAGAGCTTGGCAGTACTAAGGTCTAAGAGAAGAATTATTTTATGTTATAATCTTCTCCTACGTTCCACAGACATTTACTCGACACGTATTTAGAATGAATGTGCAATAATGTGGGGCAAGTGAATAATTCACCAATTAGGCAATCTGATGTGGCGCTGTATTCTAGAGGTACTGTTAGCGGACAGTGTAAGTTCCTCAGTCAGAGTAAAGAACCATACTCAATTAATAGTTGACAATTTTGGGGGGGGGGGGGGTTATAGTCAAACTAAAGCTATAATTATGTGATCCATCAGTGGGTAGTAAGCTCCTCTCCTGAGCCTTCTTCAGGTGGGTATTTTTTTTGGAGGGGGGGTTACTATCATTACTGGTGGTTTGGAACACGCGTCCTTGTGTGGCTGTAAAGTGCACATGCAGGGGAAAAATAAAATCACTTTATAAAAACCTCAAACCTGGTTTGTTTGTGTCATCACCAGCTGCCTTTGGGGTCCCAGACTTGGGGTCTCAGAGCGCCTTTCGTGACAGGTACTAAGTAGCTGTCAGTAAATGGTGCATTTAGAAGCTAACGTTTTTCTGGTAGGTACTTCTCAAGAAGGAATCTGTCGCTTGCATTTATTCCACCACATTAGCAACATTAATAAATAGTTTCCAGTCATCGCAATAGCAAACAGCCGAACAGAGAATTCCGAAAAGGAACCATGAGCGACAGTTGTTAATTAGGAATGGATCACATTATGAACAATCTCACCTTGTGGAAACACATTCAGCTAAATTAGTCACTAATTTCCAGCCGTTCCGTTAATTGAAACGGAGAGTTTCTCACAGTCTTAGCTGACATGTACTGAAGTAGGCCACGTTGCTGAGCAGACGCATTCATGCATATTTCAAGATAGCATAGCATGCAAGGCAAAATTACGAGGTTAGAAAGCTTAAAGCATCAAGACATATCGTTGTACAAAATACATTGATTTTCAGACTACGGCTGGAACAGTCCCTCTAAGAATCAGCTTAGTATAGCGACAACTACACCTCAGAATGACAAGCAAATGTTGAGATGAAACCACATGGACTGCTTCAAAAAACCTATGAGTGCATTTTGATCAAACGAATTAGCTGACATGGACGTGTCTTCGGTGCATTTGTTTACCACATTTATCACTTTACCTCAATAGCTATCAACAACGTCTAGACACTGCGGTGAATTAGGGGGAAGAGTGGTGGAAAGGAGACCGAAATAGCTCCATCTGGTCTACAAGTAGGGCAATTATCCCGTTCTTCTCCCATCCAAAGACCACAGCTGAAGAGAATGAGCATAAAACCACCTCCTTTACCCTCCGTCGGGGTGGTGCGGTTTAGTGCTGAACAATGAGCGAGTGAATGAGATTTACAAACAGATTAAACGTTAAAAAAAACCCTGACTGTTGGAGGACCCGAATTGTGTATGACCCCTGGACTGTTGGAGAGCCGGACCTAGATTTTGAACTACGGACAGGGCTATTGGATTTGGAGTAAGGATATTGATTTTGTTGTTTGTTTTGCCTGGGTAAGCTGCTTAACAGCCCCAGTGTAATAGAGGTACTTGCAGGAAGTGAGAGACTCACAAGTGAGTTTTTTTTTTGAGGGTGTTTTCTGGCCCTAAAGAAGTTTTCTGTTTAAAACAACAAAGTCCAGTTCATTTGGGAATGTGAACATTGAGTTGTAATGGCATTTTTCCAAATTGTAAAGTTGAGAGTGTCGACTGACCCCATTCCCTGTTACAACACAAATATATTACGAAAAATGATTGATGGAAATATTTCCGCAATATACTGAATATTAAGCCACCCCTTTAGAGTATATTAATGTAATCATTTCATGGATAAAATTTAAATAATATTTTTTCTAAATCTTAAAGCATGTGTATTTACTCTGTCATGTATTTTATAGACTGGAAGAGTTCTTAAAGATGATGACCAAATTACATTTTATTGTTTCTAAAAATTGTTTCTAGCATCTTCCCTCATCAGCTGCTGATTTGACAGGTAGTCCCTATCTTCGCCTCCAGGGCCATAGTCCCTACCCTCCGGGGCCACACCTGGGGCATGCACTGTCCTCCACCCGTGCGACTTAATGATGCAAGGATCGAACCATAAACAGAGTGAGCGCATCTCACTTACCGCCTCAGTGACCACCCTAAACTGCTGTCGTTAAACGCTAATCCCAAATGATGGAACACTTATTTAATCCCGTTAGGCAGAACAGACGCCCTCCAAAACTGACGAGATTCCGCCTAACACATCCGTTATCGGGTCGTAAGGGGGGGCTTTTGAAAACTCAATTTCAATGACGATTACTCAAATGGATCATTTTGAGACAAGTACCTGATAACTGTTAGGTCCATGTCCTGGTTCTTTTGTTTCTGTCACATCTCTCAGGCTTGCTGGTTTGTTGCTGATGTGGGTGTGTCCTGTGACTCATCGTTGTCGTCCAATCACAGGACAACCCATCTGGTAGATATGTGTATTCAAAGCCGCTTTATGCAAAAAGGGTAAAGGGTGGAGATTTCTATGGACTGTAGAGAACTTGTTATTCTGTATCCAAGTTTAATTTGCCTAATGGTCCGGAGTAGGCGGTGACTTTCCCGTCACTATGGAGAATGGCTAAATAAGACACCCACAGGTACACACCTCATCGTGTAGTTCAATCTTAGTCTGCACACACTAGGTTTGTGGGTGTCGCCCCGTTTTGTAGTAGTTAGCCTAGGTCCGAGGGCTCAGTAGTACAGTTATCGGTAGCTTAGCAGTGTAGGAAGCTCAGGGTCCTTTTTGTTTTTCGTTTTATTGATGTTAGACACTCCGCTCGATCGGCCCTCCTCCAAACGTAGTTACTGTTTCCCCTGTGTTCCGCTACCTGTTATCAGTATTCTTGTCTTTGAGAAAAAGTCAGATACATTTCCCTGTTTTGGGGTTGCCAGGGTGCATTCGCTTGCGCACTTTCCATTCGCGGTTCTCCTCTGCGCCGGTGTGTGTGTGTGTGCGTGGGCTGCTGCGTTCCCCTCCACTCCCCAGCAGATGCCATTGGAGTGAGGAGTGTAACAATAACCCATCTCTGTGTCTGAGCACAAATGCTGTTGACGTGAGCCATGCGGATCACAGATGCACCAGAAAAATGGGCCGGATTGCTTTGGAGCATTAAAACGCATTTCAAAATTAAACCAATTTTTGGGAATTTTTTTTTATACCCACATTCTCCACTTTTGCCTAGCAAATAGCCCTAATCTAACTTAAAAGCCACACCCATCCCCTAAGGCTGAGGCCGCCCCGCGAATGATTGACAACGATTTGTCCTCTTTTTAGCAGACAAGAAAGTTTAGCATTCTGCAGAATGACGAATACGGGCAGCTGTATTCAAAGAAAAGACAGATACACCTAGCACTTTCAGGAATGTTCTTTTTTCCTTAAAATTGTTCTGTAAGCCATCTTGCTTAGTGGCTAATTTTGAAAGTCATTTATGGTTTATATCTATCTTATATCTATGCCTTCTCGAAAGTTGCAGCTAACATGCTTCTAATCTGGTCTGTGTAGAGGTTGGAGCGAGTGTGTTGCGCAGGGTGTACAGGTAAGCCATGGAACCGTTTATTCTAACTTAAAAAGCCACCTTTAGAATATCTACTTTCTTCTGGCAGCTGGGGGCAGGAAAG
>JAOYSI010018439.1:0-29794 GCA_025775065.1 Hiodon alosoides
TAATATAAAGTATATATACATATACACCTCCTGAGTGGCTAAGTTGGTAAAGACTCTCTGCTTTCACAATATAAGGGGTCCTGTGTAACACTACTGTTTGACCAGTCTTCTGTTAAGCCAGCCTTGTCAGAATAAGGGGTTCTGTGTGTTTGTATCACTGGCACTACTGTTCGGCCTGGCTGCTGTCCTGCTGTTAAGCCTGCCTTCTACGTCTAAGGGGTTTTGTCTGTTTGCATCACTGACACTGTTAGTATTTGTATCACTGTTAGACCAGGCTGCTGTTTTCTACTCGGGAAACAGAGCATGTCCACATTTCTCTCAGGAGGAACCGAAAATTCCAAATATAAAATCCAGAATAAAAGGCTGGGAGCTGAATGCTATCCCCGGGGGAGTTGTCTCTTTATCTTCTCCAGGGGAATGTCTCTGCGAGTCACACAGATGAGGGAGAGATCGAGGCCAAAGGGTTCTGTCTGTGTACTCTGGGATTTTTTCAACCGTGCGCACGTGTGTGTGTGTGTGTGTGTGTGTGTGTGTGTGTGTGTGTGTGTGTGTGTGTGTGTTTGTGTGGGGGCTTTGTGAGTGGTGAGACGTCCCTTTACTGATCTGTAGCACCCTGCTGGACATTTTGTAAAGCTGTTCTCATTAATTACTACAGCTGAGCCCTTCCTGGGATTTGAACCTGCAACCTACTGCTGCAAACAAAAAAAAGTACTGTCACCTGACAACTTTGTTCACAAAACAGTGTTCCCATAGTTCCCATAGCCTGGAGTTTAAGCCCTGTTCCAGACGCTGACAGAATCTCTCAGCACATACGGCCTAGGCGGGCGTCTTTGTTTTCAGCCCTATTCCTGACACCGGCGGTATCTCTCCACAGACACGCCCTACTCTGGGAATTAATTTTTGTCTTTCCTTTGTGGGTAGAAGGTGGTTTAAGCAACCTTTGGCAGTAGATTTTGTGCTTACTTCACTTATCGTGAATATTGGCTAATGTAAACACTGCCATAAACACCTGCCATTCCATAAGATTTATTTATCCGTGTGTCATGCCTTTTACAATGGCAGTGATTTACCAGTGCAGAATTTGTGTGGAAGGGACAAAAGTACAGCGATATAGAATGTTCCTGTCACAGGTTATCTCCTACTCGGGTCGTTATGGTTGCCTATTGCCACTCACAATCCTCCCGGCCCATGAAAATCATGCCATGGAACCCAGATTGGACCGAGATGATTGTGACCCTGTGTCAGCAGCAGCACAGAAGCGAGGCCAGGTCTCCTGATGAAACACTGTTCTGCCGGCTGTGTGTTATGGCTCTAGGGTACGTCTGTTCCTGCTACGTCACGCTCGCCTGCCGCATTGACAGGTGGAGTAATTGCTCCGCGTGGCGATGAGTGCCCACCAACCCCCACCTCTGTGCACCAGGGGGATTTGAATAGCGCTTATCTGTCAAGGTCGTGGGTTTCGGGCGTGCTCTTTAACGGTCCTTTCCCGGTGGTTAAACCGTACGATCAGCTTTTCAGAGCCTCGACACCCCAACCCTCGGAAATTTAATTTGATCCATGACGACTTCTTACAGCGGTGGAGAAATTCTGCCGACTCAGCCTTTTGTGGTTTGGGGTGTAAGTGTGTCTCTGTGTGTACTGTTTCCATAGTAGAAAAGATAATGTATGTGTGGGTTTCGAATTCCTATAGACCATGAAAGCATTCAAAATGGGCAGTGTATTTGTTTTGAGCTGGTGGTTATGCTGGCCCAGCCTAGAAAATCAGCCTGGAATTCAGGCCCTGTCTCTCCCTGGCAGATGGAAAAAAGACAACAAACGTGTTCTGACTGCCTGCGATTTGTATTGCCTTAAGGTGATAACATTGGTCATGGCTCCAGGATTCTAGTCACAACTTTATTGTTGTGTGAAAAGGAAGGCCTGTTTCAGCCCATTGGATAATATTCTCCCAGTATTTAACTACATATACACATAAATTCCAGACCAGGGCCCAAAAGGCTGCCAGAGGCTCTGAACGTTCAGTTTGGAGGAAGTCTTTGTTTCATAATGTTGATCCAAGCTCCCACTTCCTCTGTTTGGAGACGGAAAAAGGATAAGAATGTCATTGCAAAATGAATCTGTCCCATTACAAAACTCTATGTTCTAAATGCCTAGGACTTGGAAAGTGGTTAATGACGTAAGATGTTAACTGTGCGCGTGTATCATACATTTTTGATGAGTCAAAAGAAAAGCGCTTGGGTAGAGACCACAAACATTACTCATGTTAAATTGTGGAACTGATTTCCGTCTCAGTTCATTCGTTTGGCGCAAACTCTGCTTTAGTTTAGCCGCTCTTTGTAATGCTCACTAAGGCTCACTAAGGAACTAAGGTTCCTTCTTAAAGTGGGCTGGGCACCCGTCCATCTGAAATCCGGCTGTTTGTTCCTTTTTTAGTCTGTCGTCTCTGCAATGTTATCACAACACTATTAGCAGTATTACAGTGACTTCTTGCTGCAGCTGCTGCAACATCACGCAATGATACAAACACCGCAATCCTTTAGCAGATGTTTTTGTGCTGGTTAACTTGGTGTTTTCGGACACAAGGGCCTATATCTGTGATCACCATCAATCGCTCAAAGCCTCCTCCGGTGTCTACAGTCACTGCCGTGACTCCCGTTCTGGGTGTCATCCTGGCTTGCACGTTCAAAGTCGCATCGTTGTTCCGCATCTGCTTTTGTTTTGCAAACAGCGGTGGGAGCCTGAGCGTGATTGGTGGTGTCAGGGGCCCTGGAGTTGTTTCTGCTCGCTCTGCAGACTCTGGCTTTGATTTAATGGGATCTGGCGCGACTCTCCGTGTGAAGTTGAACTTCACAGGGAGTGCTTGGCCCCGTCAAGCAGCAGCCTCTGGGTTTAGAGTGTCGTGGGGGGGCAGGACGGAGTGGGAGAGAGGTGCCACGGTGAGGTCCCCCTTACCTCCTGCCCCAGGAGATCCCCCTTGCCTCCCCTCCGGTCCCAGATGCCCCTGCTGGGTCACGGGCAGCTACCGAGAACCCGTGCATCATCGCCCGTTTGCTGGTTTGGAGGTCCGAAGGTGACCCGTAACTTCTGACTGCCTCCACAGTGCTTTAGTGTGCGCTGCAGAGTAGAACCAGTTTTTTCATTCTCTCCGAGCATCCCCCAGGTTGACACTCTCATCACCATCAAATAATTAGCTGTTGTCAATTCTCAGAAATAGTGTGGAAAATTTCCAGATTTTCCAGATCCTGCCCTGGAAATGTAAAGAAATGTGGCTCTTTCTTTCTGCATTTACCCGAAGCAGCCAGACGACAACTGCATCTATCCTTTTTGTGCTAACGTAAGGATGTTTGTTATAAAAATATCCCCAGTGATTAGAGCTCTGGTCCCATGAACGTATTGCAAAAGCAGGAGTACAACAACGTTCCCGATTGCATTCCCAACACTGCTCTGGTGCCCTTGAGAGCGGAAGAACTGTAAACTATGTAATTTGCTCTGAATAAGAGCGTCTACAAAGGTACTAAACACTGTAATGTTTACATCATGCCTGTTGCAGTCTGGCTGAAGGTTCTGGCTGATGATGGCCTGAGAGTCTTATTACAGATACAGGGCCTCCAGACACACACTTCTGTTTTGCAATAAGAGGAAAATATTAAACAGTCCTCTGTGTGCTTGTTGTCTATGACTTGAGCAATGTTGATTGCATTGTCAGGTTGCATTTAATTGTTAATAAATAAAAAAAGGGATGTTTGCCTTCCAAGGCTCCTATATAACGGTGTTGTGCGAAATCTAGTTAATGCCTGTGAAGTCGCGTTCTCTGCTCTTCTGTGAGTGGTCAGTATTTTGTTGTTTGAATGAACGTTCAAAAAAAATAATAATTTGAGTCCAATTATCCTGAACATTTGGTTTAAAATCCATTTTAATCCATTACCGCCAGCTGATGTTGGCTAGGAGGTGGTGTAGGAACTGACAGGCGGTGGGAAGTCACATGTGGGTGATGAGGATGTGATGAGGTGTCGAGGTGTCTTAGTGGGGAAGCCATTATTACAAGGTGTAAACATACATACTTGTCAGTATGTTTTTTTTATTTATTTGAGAGACCAAAATTGGGATTGAATCATTTTAATTTTGTATTTTTTTATATTTAGCCTGCAAATAAACTGTAATAATGTTCTCTTTTACAGGAAAGATGGAGAGCCCCCGTTGATTAATGGTTGGATTCCTTACATTGGGAAGGCTTTCGAGTTTGGAAAAGATGCCTATAAGTTTCTTGCTGCTCACAAGGAGACACACGGCGATGTCTTTACCGTTCGAATCGCTGGTGGGTGGTCTGGTTCGTGCCGTGCTCGTCATGCAGCTTGGTAAAGAGTTTGAAAACCCAAATTCTCTTTCAAACAGTCCATTTGTAAAACGCAGGGAGCCACCTGAATTTGTCACCATGGAGTAAACCAGTAGGACACTCCCGTGAAAAACCCTCAGTTGTCATTCGGTTACATCAAGAGGGACTCTCGTGTCATTTCTGTCAAGGATAAGTGGATCGTCCCTCAGTTGAAAACGCGCCCGTTAAAGAACATATCAGCCTAATTGGTTTTGTGTGTGCTGGCTGGGGCAAAGGAAACGTCAAGCAGGCTTAGCTGCTTCCTAGCGTGTCCAGCCATCCAGACGAATCCATCTTATATAGATGAATGTCTGTTTAAAAAAAAAGAAAAAAACCTCACAAATGTCAGAGTGTCTGAGGATCGCAGCGATTCCAAAACCAGCGCCTCGCTCAGAGACACACTTCTGTGTACTGATGCAGAATCCCGTTAGTACACACGAGAAAGAGCAACTTTATATCACTAAAATCAAGAAACTTTCAAAATGCAGAAAAAATGTGGGTCTTGTTAATTTTTCTCAAGTTTTTAAGAATATATAAAAAGTGTATTGTTTAATTCTCATTTGTATCTCTTTTAATAGACGTTCTCCGGGAGAAAAATGATGTATTTAGTTCAGATGTATTTTTAATGCTGCCACTGGCAAGTATGTTTGTGTTATCAGTAATCTGGCACAAATGTTTTGATGGGCCATAGTCTAACTATCTGCTCTTTGACCTACATCCTTGTATTGATTTTATGAGAATTCCTCCCTGTTTACTCAGCAATAATTATCAGTCTCATGAACGCAGGGCATGAGGTTAAGGTACAAAAATGCGGGACATGCAGATTAAGAGTACATAAAATGCGGGACATGCAGATTAAGGGTACATAAACGGGGGAACATGCAGATTAAGGGTACATAAATGGAGAGACATGCAGATTTGGGTACATTACGCTGTCAGTGATAATCAGCGTTTGTCACAACGATGTGTAAGGCAGTGACCAATTAAAAACGCACAAGATTGGAGAGCAACGTAAATCCCTCATAGGGGCACGTCTTGATTTGTAGAGTTACTGCTTAATTAAATTTATAAAACTAAATTTGTATAAGGGACTGTCGAGTGTTGACCCTAGCACAATTACTTGTGATGTTAAGAGTTTAATGCTACTGGTCTTCTGTGAGTAGATATATTTAGCTTTGTTTTCTAACCCTAACCCTAAGAAATTCTGTTCTTCCAGGTAAATATGTGACGTTTATAATGGACCCTGTGCTGTATCCTGCTGTCATAAAACATGGGAAGCAGCTGGACTTCCATGAGTTCTCGGACAAGGTTGCCCCACTGACGTTTGGCTACCCGCCCCTCCGGAGCACAGGGTTCCAGGGGCTGGGCGACCGGATCCAGCGATCCTATCGGCTGCTGCAAGGGCAGGACCTGGCCTCCCTGACGGAGAACGTGACCCGGAACCTGTTGCTCGTGCTTCGCCAGGACTACATGGACGAGGGGGACCAGTGGAGGACAGCCAAAATGTACAAGTTCTGCTGCCGGGTAATGTTCGAAGCCACCTTCCTGACAATGTTCGGCAAGCCCCTTCACGGCGACCGGCATGCCGGGATGGAGACCATGCAGGAGAAGTTCGAGAAGTTCGACGCCATGTTCCCCCTACTGATCGCCAGGATACCGATCTCGCTCCTGGGGACCACGAAAGCCGTCCGGGAAGACCTGATTGGTTACTTTCTGCCCCAGCGAATGGCCGAGTGGGGCCCGTCTTCCCAGTTCATACAGCATCGACGCGAGATTTTCGAAGACTATCATACTCTTGGGGAGCGAGACACAGCTGGTAAACCACTTGGGAAAAGCGCAGGGCAGCTATTTAACAAGGTGTCGGTCGCCGTAATGCAAGACAAGCATGTATGACCTACAACAAGACGTTAAACCTTCCTGTTAATTGACTAATTATAGAAGGTTTTTATGTCTGACAGATTTTTTGCTTGGGCTATGAAACAAGCTACTTAATGAGAGGTTACAGAGATAGGGTTCGTTCCTTGAACATCACAATTGCCCTCCTTAACACACACGCACAACCATACACGCACGCACACACTTACCTTTAAAACGTTATGCCCAGGCCAACCTCATTAAGCAGAAAATTACACCCCAGAAGCCTATTGGTCGTCATTAGCATTGGCTGATCCTTGCCTGGACCTCTGTCCTAACATTGCTTAATTAGTGCACCACAAATCTAATCAGTGTAATAACTGCCATTAATCTCCCCCCAACTGCCCCCCACCCCCACACACAGCCCACCACTTCGCCATCCTCTGGGCTTCGGTTGGGAACACAGTGCCGTCCGCGTTCTGGGCCATGTACCACCTGGTGACGCACCCCAAGGCGCTGGCGTGCGTGAGGGAGGAGATCCACAGCGTGCTGCGGGATGGCGGAGAGGGTGTCGGCCCTAGACTGGACGGCGGCCTCAGCCAGCAGCAGCTGGACAGCCTGCTCTTCATGGGTAATGTGGGCGCGGTCTCTCCATCTGCGTTCGCCTCGAGAGTTTAGCGACACTTCCGCTCCGCTGTGGATAGGCGTAACGATCCATTGGTCCGGACTGTTAACATTTAAAACTAAATAAATCAAATGGTTTCCGTCAAAAATGAACCGTCTAAACTGTAATGTGGCGGCACGGAATTGCGTCAGACTGCTGTACTATTTCATAAACTGGGGGACCCACTGGTTTGCAGAAGGTGGACTTTTCAGTGGTTATCAGAAAGCAACGATCATGATAAGTGCTGCTTCTGGGCCAGTGGATGAGGAGTCAGTGTTGATTACAGAGTGAACGCTGCAGCCCCAGAAAGCAGCTCTGGCTAATATGTATTCTATGGGAGTGATTTATCCAAGTAGGTTACTCTGCCGTTGGGGAATATCTTCAGGAACTGCCAGGATAAACGGCTGGAAATCAGGCGTAAAAGCTCTCTGAGCAGGGAGCACTAGGTGAGGGCTGTGGAGGTTCCAAGGACATTGGGCTCTGGACGTGTGGAGATTGTGAGCCATTTTTAAAAACTTTCCAATCTCTTGACAAAGTTCTGTTCTTCTTCCCAGGTATTTGAATTCCTTAAACAAACTTCCCAAAAAACTTTGATTCGGTTATCCATCCATCTAAATTAACTGAGCCAGTTTTGTCCTCACTGTGGCCCGTACCATGTGGTTGCTTGTCTCATTTTTTACAGGCGTGTGTGATGGACGATGCGTGTTTTCCTGAAAAGGAATCTCTTTTATCTGTTTGTTTTTTTATTTTATCATTGCTTGTAGGTTATAACAGCATGTGTTTATATGCATGAGGTCTAGGGCTGAGCAATAACACAGCAGTGAAGGGTATGCCGTTGGGGATATTAGCTTATCTTACAATATATTGTAGTGATGTTTTTGAGCATTCAACTGTACAATTCCTGTAGTGTGGAAATTACTGTAGGCGGTAACGTTGACAGCCTTTTTCTTGTACATTTCATTTTAGTTTTCACTCGAGCATTCTGCGAGTAATCAAAAATGTAGGTCACCGTTCAGCGCTGTAATGTAATATCTATCAGTGATTGCCAAAGAAGAAATCAAAAGATCCTTTTGATGGTGAGATGTTTTCTCTGTAGACAAACGTGGCTTCAGCATCCTGTTGACACTGCCTGTCGCAGTCCAAGGCCCCCTATGAGTGTTTCAGATGAGCCTGAGCCTCCTTCTCACCACCACATGATCGCATCTTTATTACTTGGTCACATGGCTACCATTCCTACGCATCAAATTGACATTGATGCAACAGCGCCATTGCAATCATTCTAAATTCCGAATATTTTTAGTTTGGTTGTTTTTCCACAGACATCCAGTACTGAGGCAATGAGGTGCATCAGCCCCGTCAGAAATTGAACTTTACTTCTGATGAAAGAATTGACTTGCATTTACAGTGCTGCAGTTGTTGTTGACAATTGTTATTTGTAATTGCAATTGACATTATTGTAGAAATGAGTGTCCAAGTGGAGCAAGGAGAGCGGGGTGTATTTATTGACCATGTATATATTTCCCAATGATTCCCCAGATCGGGGTGGACGTGGGCTTATGTGTGTTGTGTTTCTGCTCCTCCCCGCTCCAGGAAGTGCGATCAATGAAAGCCTGCGGCTGTCCTCAGCCTCCATGAACATCCGCGTGGCCCAGGAGAACTTCTCCCTGAGGCTGGATCCGGACCGCTCTGTCGCCGTGCGGAAGGGCGATTTCGTCGCCCTCTACCCCCAGAGCATGCACATGGACCCTGAGATTTTTGAGGACCCGGAGGTGAGCCGGGGGCTTTGGGTCGATGGGAGGTCCCCCTCTCTCTGAGTCTTTCTCTCTTTACCTCTCCCTCCTTCACCTGCTTCCTGGATGGACGGGAAACGATAAGCTGTGTCCACAGTCAGATCATGTTTCATGTTGTGGACTCATGTATAGTTCTACACAGGCAATCCAAGGTCCAAACAAAACTCTGTTGTGCCCATGCTAGTAAAATATTTATTATTATATATTATTTAAATTGTATTGTGCAGCAGCTCAGAAAGGGTAAATAAAATAAAAATAATTTGTCACCAGTAAATGTTTATCTCCGTCCGCAGGTCTACAAGTTTGACCGATTCGTGGAAGACGGACAGGAGAAAACCGGGTTCTACAAGCATGGCCAGAAACTGAAGTACTACCGGATGCCATTCGGGTCAGGGGCCACCCAGTGCCCCGGGCGACACTTTGCCTTGAACGAGATCAAGCAGTTCTTGGCCCTCCTGCTGCTCCACTTTGACATGGAGGTCCCAGAAGGCCAGAGCCGGGTTGGGCTGGATAAGAGCCGTGTGGGCTTAGGCATCCTCCTCCCGTCCTCGGACATCGAATTTCGATACAGGACCTTGCGCCTCACTAGGACATGATCGTCAAACTTACTGCCTTGGGGATTCTGAACTTTGCAGCCCTGGTGTTTAGAAGAGGCGCAAGTTGATGTGGAGAATTATCATCTGATCATCCATCAACAGAAATCTCACCGGTAACTAAGGAATCATGGGCTGGAAATCTTGTTTAGTTAATACTCACTGCAAAATCAGGATAAAATGATCCTGAATATTTTACGTAGTTCTTAAATTCTGCTTTTAAAACGCGTAAGAAACAAATACAAATATGATTTTATCAAACGTCTCAGAAATGAAGGGAAGCATTATAATGGCAATATATTATCGAATATTCTGATTGAATATGGACAAAAAAGGGGCAGCACGGTGTGAACATGGTGCTGTGTTCTGAATGCCCCTCCTGGGCCTCCGTTGATGGTTCTCTTACTCGATATTTGGGTGGTTACTCTTACTGAAAGATGGACCACCCATGATTTCTCTGATTTAAAACAAACAGACTAAAGACTAAAACAAAGTTTCCCCAAGCGCGTTGTGGATGGATTGAATCAGGGTCACGATGAAGTCACGCAGCTAATTGCAGTCCAGTGACTACAGCATCAGCGTTTCTGTGTCTGGGATGAATGCAACATGTTTCAGTATTAATGAGCAAAGAGTCTGAGGGAAACCAGAAAAGGGTACTCTTTATAGGAAAGCCACAAATTATAGTTTGATACCGAAAATATAATGTTAATGATCATGACCTTTCATTTATTTTATAAATGTCAAATGCGATGTCTAAATGTGAATTATTTTTTTCTCATTTGGTATATTTTTGATGATGTTTGTTTTGATTTGTTACGTGCAGCTACTATTCTATACTATACTACATCATTCATGGGACCAAATAAGCACAGGACGCATTTTGCAATAATATTCTGAAACATTTTTAACTAGGAAAATGCACTGTAAACACTACTGCCTTCAAACGCTACTGTGGCAGACTATCAGTTCTGTTATTGGTAAATATGATGAATATGTTTTTGCCTTTGGATGCTAATTTGCGTCAGTATTAATGGATTAATAAAGTGAGGCTGTGTAATCGGTTGAGGAAATTCAACATTTGTGTACTTAATATTGCACATACATTTACGTATTTCTATATGTAACGCACCCCCAAAAAAAGGTATTTTGTGTTGCTTAGAAGAAGGCTTGTGCATTCAGACCAGTCATACGTGCTTCTCATTCACACAGGTGTGTAGGTGAACTAAGACCCTTGGTGAAGGCTATGTGAAGGATCTCATTTGAGGGTACAACAG
The DNA here is from genome assembly GCA_025775065.1 of Hiodon alosoides. Taxonomy (NCBI): domain Eukaryota; kingdom Metazoa; phylum Chordata; class Actinopteri; order Hiodontiformes; family Hiodontidae; genus Hiodon; species Hiodon alosoides. The sequence goes on from JAOYSI010018439.1 coordinate 10,545, forward strand.
CTGTCTCCCACCCAGCATCACAGCCCGCTGTCAAATCCACCCAGGTCCAGTTTTCTGGTTCCCACACTCTCCTATATGTACATCCGTAAAGGAAATACACTCACTCCCCCTTGAATATTGGAATTTAATTAGTGAGAAAGTGATTTTAAAAAGTAACAAAAACAAAACATTGAAAGGTATTTGGCAGGATGCCGATAACGTTGGAGATTTTTTCCCCACTCCAGTCTGGGTCGCTAATTATCAACCAAAATATTTTCTGTTTTAATCTTGAGATGAAACAAAACCTTGCATTCAGTGGCAAAAACACTCACGGGGTTTCATTCAATTATTTGCTGATGTGTTTGTTTCACCTGAGACTGGAGAATTTCATCCAGTTTCAGACAGAGATTGTCAGATATACAATGCCATTTAAAGTATACCCTAATTTTGGTATTTATGATGTTATCTCATAGCTGTTTGAATCGTAATAGTCATTTCTTTTAGTTCTATAGTTCCCTATAAAACGGAGAATATTGAGAAGAGCTGTCTTACCTTATAACGTGATTACATAGTATAGTATGTAATAATATCGTTATCTTATTTGCTATTTTATTTCCTACACTCGTTAAAGACAAAATGTTCTTCTAATTGATTAAAAGTATTAATTAGCTAACCTTGATGTTTTCGATATTCAAAATTAGTCTCTGTTCTCGTCTTTGTTAACGATTCACTAAAAATATATTTTTTAGCATACGGATTTTGAAACAGTATATACTTCGATTTGATGGGGAATATTTGCATGAATTACAAATTTTATGCGATCCAACATATTGGGGTGGTAGAAAGAGCAAGGGGTCGTATTAATTTGTTAAATCGCATATACAGCGGAGGGAGCGTTTCAGTACCAGGGACAGCAACGCGAAATGGTTTAAAACCAACGTTACGTCTGCGTGTGTTTCAAGCCCATCGCCACTTTAGAAACGTGAGCTTCTACGATTTTTAATTATCTTGATGGACAGAAACTCAACGACGCAAACTAGCAAACTAATGGCACCGTCGCTGATCTGTGATTAGGCACCAAATTACGGAAACGAGAGGAGTCGTAATTATGTTCCTTAATCATTTGCGGGATGTTTAATTGCTTTAACGATGTGTTTCATTTAATGAATTTAGCCATTATAGTTGACAGTTTTCATACACATTTGTTTCCAAATTACCATACTATTAGAAAGAGTCATTGGAATCGTCTTCGTAGGCATAATTATGAGCACACGCGCCTCGTCAGGTAGTACCAAATAACAATCCCATCAGCCTTGGGGCTTCATTGCACATCCGATCGGACCCGTCTTCATATTGCTTCCGCTTATTTCACACAAAATACCTGTGCAAGAATTGGACGGTTATGATTAACATTTACCATAGCCGGACGGGCACAAATATATGACTTTTGTTTAATGCTTTGCGTTCTACTGGTGGCTGAAAACATACTTCCCGCCTCGAAAGCCTTCGGTTTTACCAGCCACCAGGACCCAGCACTCAGCTATTGAAACTGAAAAAAAAACTGTCCGAAATTACAGTATGTTGGTCTATTCAGTAAACCCACAGATATCAAACTTAAATTAAAGAACAAATTACGAACAATTGTTCAATGCACTGCAGTCAACATGTAGCACAGGAAAAATTAGTGTTTACACATATTTAATTTTAATAATCATAGACGTATAGCCTAATATTGTACTACAAAATATTTCATCGCAATCAGTCGATATCCGCATCTCTGTTGTTGTCGTTTAAAGCAGCGCTACAAATATGGATTTTTTTAAAATAATGTAATAAAGCTTTTAAATACACTAAAACATCCGAATGGCAAAATGCAATCTCACGATGAAGCAATTAAAACGTAAACTCTCCACATAGTATTCCCTGAACTTTCCGGTTAAATGGTCTAGCCGTTGCAAGCGTAAACGCGCAAATTCCGCAGTTATCAGAAAGCATGGTTTTGATGAAGTAAAATCAGTAAAATCAGTAAAATTTTTGTCATGCAATAAAAAATAAAAAAAATCACATAAGAAAAAAAACACATAAAAAAACGCTTTGTAGACATGTCATATGCACAAACAGAACGGCAAATTGTCCACGAGCGTCATGGCCTATATAGTTGCTTGTCCGGGTATAACTATCAGATGAGATATGTTAGCTGTATATCACATAACATTGTTTTTTGTGAAGTTCGTCATAATATGGTATAATATATATATAAATATATATATATATATATATATCACATTCTATCAAGTTTTGACCAAGCTTAACCAGGGCTCATTGTTGCAGTCAGTTCTTGCGCAAACGTTAGGAAAGCAGCACGTTTTAAATGAATAAAATTTATATGAAACGTTCAAGGGCGCAGTAACTTGTAACTCTTCAGTACAACCAAATATTCCCTCTGGTTATATTTTCGAATGGCGTGTAATATTCCCAATCCAGTGGTTTCCTGGTGCTGTTCTTAAATGAATACCAACATTAACAGACAAAAAAAACTTTATGTTCTTACACTGGGTGATTTCGTTATGGTACAAAAGTAGTTTAACAACCTTTCATCGGTCCGTAAAAAACCAGTACGGCTGATGGTGTTTTAGGTCTCGTCCGCTCCCTTTCTTTGTTCATCTAAAGGGAGTTTTTGTTCGCTTGAGATTTTCTCGTTCCCGTTTTGGCGCATTTAAGGCTTATCGGCGCACTGCTTGTAGAGGCTAGAGGTGACGTTGTTGAAGAGGACACACTTATCTGGGCATGAAGGGACTGGAACCCCGGCTGGGAATGAATAACCGGCCGGCTGCTCGTAGGTACCCATTCCAGGAGTAAGCGCACCGGGCAGAGAGGCGGTGGAGATGGCCTGACCTTGGTTGAGATAAGCAACCAGCCTCCTCATTTCTTCCAGGGCTTGTGCCTGCATCAGGATGTAATTTTTGGCGAGTAGCAAAGTAGCAATTTTGGAGAGCTTGCGCACGGACGGGCTGTGCGCGTAGGGTATTACCGATCGCAGTTCGTCGAGGGCATCATTCAGGTCGTGCATCCTCCTCCTCTCGCGTGCGTTGATGTTCAGCCGGAGAACTTTCTGTTCTTTGTTTTTCTTACCTGCGTGGGATTTGGCGCCAGAGGCGGGCGACCTATCGTCTGTCATCAGGACCATGTCACACCTGCCGTCGCTGTCATCGTCTGGACTCAGCTCGCCGCCGCTGCTCTCCGCTGTAGAAGTCCTATGGCCACTTTCCCCGTAGTTCAAACGAAACGATCCGGTCGGTAGGCTCCCGAGTAGTTCTCCGGGTTGGACTGGATCTGAGTCACTTTGATCGAAGCCGTTGACTGGTGATTGGCGGCCCCGGGGAGCCAGATCAATACAGACAGACGGTCTGACAGAGTCCATTTTTTTGTCAGAGACGGCACTTAGAGTTTTGTGGAAAAGGTCTCTTTCGGCGCTGTCCAGGCATATACCCCGACGCATAGTCTTTTGGGTGTACTCGAGGAGACAGCGTTGAAGTTTCTGTCCCCCAAGTTGATCTCTATGCTTGGCTCTTCCAGTCAAGCAAACTGTAGCGAAGGCGGTTTGCGCGGAAATGTCGCGTACCAGCGTTTATCTTGCTTCGTTTCACCCTTCACGAGAATTCAGAAGCTATTACAGCAGCCGCGGACGGGCAGTCTTTTACATCATTATCTAGAAGCAGGTTATCATTATGAATAAGATTCGCCCATTGGGAGCTTTCCACCCAATCAGGTTAACGTTTTGATTAATAGGATAATAGCGTTCATCATTATTCGTTACCGCAATCTGCCCTGTCATTACGAAGGTTTTATTATATTTTTCCTTTTTTCCTCTGAAAAAAACATTCTGAAGCAAGGAGTCGCGTGGCTTTGTAAAGGACATGAGTATGATTCGCAATTTGATGCGTATGGTTGCAGAAATCGTTAGCCCCGATTTATCGCGATTATCACCACTAAGAGACGAATTCGTTCTCAACAGAAGAACTGATTAAAGCAATGACAGTGCTCATTTCCTAACCAATTGTGAAACTATTGGCAAACGGTATTCAGAGAATACCACCTCATAGTGTTATCACTATATCGTTTTATCATGAATTTCAGACCTGCAAATCATATAAACTTGAATACTAAGTTATTTTTCATAATTGTATTAACTATGCTAAGTAGCATCTGATTTATGCGCAGTTTTTTTCTATAATTTGTTAAATAATTATTGCTACACCTGGTGCTAAATATCTCTGAATCTTTTGTCAAGTACATTTGAGTGCCGACACCTACAGAACGCGTCGAAAATGTCTGTCTTATGGGAGCGTTATTTCTCAATTTAACATTTCACATGCCCTTTTCAAACAGAGTAATTCACTTGTTTGTCGTTCTTCTTCACTTTCGCAACCTCGTCGATGGGTAATATACTGAATAATATTTTTTGTATCTCGATTGCAGGGGGTGGCCTTTTCACTACCTTGAACCATTATATGTATTCGCATTATAGAAAAATTTTAATGAGACTATTTTTATTTACTCATTAAATTATTTCATTAAACTCTCGCAGAGAGTTAGGGTAGACTGTTACAATGATAACATCGGACTCCTTGAATTTGCATTACACATGTAGAAAAAATATATTAATTTTTTGTATCAAAAAGTGCGAATATCAGCTCAAATGGTCTCGGAGTCCACCTTTGAATCACCAGGCTGACTTTGCCGCCCTCTTGAGGAATATATGAAAAAATATTTTTTGTCAGGCGTTGAAAGTTTACTTTCCCAATTTATTTAACTCCGGCTGCGCGTCCTGTGTCAACTACCCAACTACTCAACTACCTGACTTAATGACCCGAGCGCATACTGAGTAAATTTGCTTAGCAAACTGCTATTCGGAAGATAGCTGTTCATTTCGGAAACCACCGTTATTTACAGCAAAAATGTATTCACCACGTATGACGCTTCGAAACATCTTAAATGACGTCATATTATGCGCGAGGAAAAGCTAAGGTTTTCAAAAGATTCAACACAGGTGCAGCACCTGTCACTTCAAGCTGTTGGCGGACCCTGGCTCTTTGTTGGCTAACGTATAACAACAACAAACAAACAAACAAATATAGCCTGTGCACTTCATGGAAAATGAAACACTGGGAAGCTAGTTCGGTTCTCGTGCGTCTGTACAAGACAATGAAATCCAACCCAGTCCCTATCAGGTACGGCGTTATATTTACTGATCATTTTAAAATGTAAAACTATTTATATTGCTGTCGATGCGGAGGTTCGAGGGGAAAATAGGAAAACATATATTTCCTACATGGTTTGTAAGCGTGGTTGTTTGTCAAAAATATATTCTTCCTGCAATAAATTCTGGCTGATTTTATAAATTAATTTTGAATAACTTAATTTATTACATAGCATAACAGGCTTTTGCTAGAGATAAATGGTTAGGCCTTAAACTTTTCTGACTTCACTGTGTAGAGAGTCCAGAGTGGATCCAATATACCAGTGCCTGGCGTTCATGGTTGTTTGTATGAGTTGGCCTTAAAATAACTTACAGATGGATTCAGTAAGGCCTCTCTCCTTGCTGTGTATACACTGCTTGACCATAAGATGTGATTTAGGATGGTAGATGGAACTGATAGCCACGTGCCCTGCGTCATTGTCAGTTAAAATGTATTTGTTTTTGTCACCTTAGTCCTCAAATCGGCAGGAACCATGATCAGTGTTGTCAATTCAAAGTGTTCAAGGTGAAAATTTTACCCGTGATGAGGTGGGGGTGCTTCAGGAACGAATTGGAGTTCATGTGTAATGTCCAGGTTGTAAGGAAAGGTCAAAGCCTTGTGATGGAGAGGAGGAGAGAGTAAGAGTTATGGCCAGTCGAGAGCCACAGTATCTCTCGACAGTGAAGGGGCACCTTCATGCTCAATCAGTCTCTGCTAATGAGACAAAATGAAGCAAGATGGTTGAGCAGCAGCCATGAGCTAGGCTTCTTCCCCTTGACACAGCAGTTGATTAGTTGGTGCTTTTGTGCAATTTTCAGCTCCACGTTTGTGCAATATTTGGCTATCACGATTGCCAATATTTTAGTAATATTCACTTCTTTATAGTTTTACAGTCATTTGAAATATGCTGACAAACATTCTAGAGTTTTTTACTTTAGCAAGGCATGCCTGAATCTATGGAAAACCAACTGTCAGGTGAAGCCGATTGGTAAACTCCTGATTGGCACACGGCTTGTGATGGAGTGTGTGGCCTTAAGTGGTTTCCTAGGGACAGAAAGTTTGAATTTGTATTTGGATCACTTTAAAAGACATTTTATGCTCTGCTCGAATAATAATGTTGTTTTTTTAGCAGACAATTTACCAATACAACCATCGTTTTCTTCTTCCTTTTATTTATTATTAATAATAGTAGTAGTAGTAGTAGTAGTAGTAGTAGTTGTAGTTGTTGTTGTAGTAGTAGTATTTTATGCTTCTTGTTTAACGTTTAATAAAACTTGGACTATTTGTTTTCTCACAAACGTTTTTTATGTCAAATTTCAAGAATCTAAAAAAAGCTTGGGAACGAAACACAAGTCGTCTCTGTTTAAATTGTATAGAAATATAAAAATATACATAAAACATGAGCGATTGCATAGAAACGATTTTTAATATACGCCTGCATATACTCTAGATGCACTTGAGTTAAACATAATGCGATAGTGTAAGAACCGCGTAACTAGAACGGCGTTTCACGTAATCTCGTAATAATACTGTATGGCCACACGATGGCAGACTAGACTATATCAGACATGGATTTGCTTATGACCGATTTCTAAATAATGCACGTTTGTGGTCGTTCTGAACAGTGATAGCCATACACCACTATTGTTGATACGAAAGCTAATGCAACGTGGTGGATGATTGTAGAAGTTATTGTTTAGAGAGAGAGGGGAAGTTTGACTACTATTTTCACTCCTGCGTTTAGTTTCACTACTTCGTTTTAAAGTGACTTTTCAGCATTTAAATGACACACAGTCTCCCTAATATTATTTTCTATGTTCTTATGTTCCGTGTTAGCCTCAAACGTTCCGCTGACGTTCCATTGTCGACGAGTCTGAATTGTCAGAAGTAAATACACATTTTATCATTGTCAATAATGTTAGTTATACCACCTTTTAATAAGATACTAAAATAAACCCCCCAAACATAGAAAACTGAGACTAGTGACTCTTGTTTGTATCTATCCAGTATGTGGCCTTGAAACAAGAAAATAAATTACACATGAGGGTTATTGTTTCTTTATTTTTCCCCATGGTTAAGCTACACCAGTGACTTTGCAGATGGTCTAACTGGACGGACTGTGCCTCAGTAAGTTGTGGTTTTGTCGGGACCAATACTCTATGCTCCTGGTTATTGTCCGAAGATTCCACCCTGGCAGCCTTCGTTTTTCGTTCTGTTGAACTGCGTGTGACAGTCCCATCACGCTGGGCGATGTCCTCTCTCGACAGATTAGCATAAACATCTAGGTGAGGTTAAAGGGGCCTCGTTTAACTTCAGTGCAAATGCGAGTACAAATACACAGGGCGGTTTACAGTGACTTTTTTTGATGCAACCACTTACGGAATAATACACGTGCATGGCCCTTCTTCAAATTCGATATGAAATACCTATACACTTTAGAATTGTTTCAGTAAGATTCTGAACTAAATTTAAAGTCAAATATCAATTTACTTTGAATTATTGATAAATAATTTGACTAGCCAGTCCAGCTTTGCGTATGCGTGTACTGCGTTTTAAGAGTTTTAATTTATATAATTACCGCTAGAGGGCAGGAACAATAGACATTTGCAAGACAGAGGATCAAAATCAAACGAAATGTAATGTGTACCATTCCAGGATGATAATAACTTGGCCCTCATAAAACGTGTGTAAGCATGCTTACATATTTATCATTTATGGATTCTCTTCCTCAGATACTAGGGCTATATCACAGATTCAATTTATTAATTCCGTCCAAGACTGCCGTGTCGACAACTAGGAGATGCATTTGGTTTTCTAGACATGGGAGACTGTGGGCCAGTGGAGGTTCAGGACCAGAGGTGGAGGACAGCGTTTTAACGTCTGACTGTAGGTGTCTGTGGAGAGACTTTTGTGCTCTGCCGTTTGTTCCAAGGCATTTTATTCATGTTAATTTTTCAAGGCTTAAATTTGAAAGAAGCTAAGGGAACTTGATAATGGAAATTCAACATGGTCCAGTCTTACACTGACCACTCTAAACATTTTCCATCTTCTGTTTTTCCCCATAGTGTAAAGGGCACATTTATGCTTTGTAATGAAGCCAGCATTCACTAGGTCCCTCTAACAACAATCATTCTTAATAATTGCAATCAAAAATGAGTCGCATTGTCTGGCGTGGTTTTATTGAAGGAAAGATCAAGGCTTACAACAGAAAATTAAGTCGGTATAATTATGGTACGAGCCGGGTCGCAAGCGTTTGATGTCCTTTCGGTCCCAGGATTTAATTGGGCCGCGTGGCGAAGGTGGAAGGCTCCGCTCTTGGCATTCACCGCGTGCCTTAATTGGATGACACTAAATCAAGGTCCGCTGTGAACACGGAGAGCGCGAGTCTCAACGTCAGCAAGCAAGACAAGCCTAAAGATAAACCCCGAGAGGACCGTTTCCATCCACAACATGTATTAAAAAGGAACAATGCGTAAATGTGTGTGATTCTTTTCCTGGACATCATCCCATGGCCGTTTTTAAAATGAACTATTTAGGATGTTTGAAGGAGATTACCGTCTTACTCCCGTTGATTTAATATCCTTTGTTTATTCCAAGACTCACTCGCAGGAATTCAGCCTTTGCGTTTGCCATCTTTAGCAGACTTACGTGAAATCCTCTTTATGTATCGCTTTCTGTCGTCATTTACTGGTTTAGACGACTGTTACTTCTATGTGCAGATAGGAAATGTCAAAATGGCACAAAGTCGTCCCCGGCATTGAATTTTATGAGTTGGTTTCAAAATGGCAGGCCAGAATCCGACTCCTGTGAAAAAGAGCGGCCCGTTACTCTGCTTCGAAGCGTCGTCGTGGAATTCTTCCTAAAATACCTACAAAAAAGGCCACACAAAAATAGTTAAATGGACATTAATAAGTATGCTTATGTGTTTATCTTGCAGTACCTCTGGAGAAACAAAAAACGACCGCTAAATAAATGGATCACTTTTATATCATATAAAGAATATAATTTCAAATAGCTTTTTTGTACAATATTCTGAAAATCTACACGAGTCAAATAACGCATCTATTTTTTTTAAAATCAAAACAAAAAACGGGTAATAGAAGTTAGTCTTAAAATGCAAACGCTTACAGATGTCGAAATACATTTAAGATTCAGGTTGAATTCGTTTAGGGATCCCACCGAATTCCATTCGCCAATGCGTTGCTTGTTCTACGCACAATCCGTTCCAGGGACCGAGAACTCGTTCGTATGTGGTTCCATGCCGAAGCAGTCTAATTGTATTTATACGCATATCCCGTTCAGTCTATTCCACCCGCGTGCCGAACCAGAGTTTAGGATTAATGGCTCTCGACTCCCAACAAATACGGCATCTGCGTTCTGCACAAGAGGATTAAATGGGGCGGTGACGTCACTGACAGACAGATGTTTGCAACCATAGTCCCGATCTGCTCATCGTGCCCTTGAAACTGAAAACGCCTGCGAGTAAATCCCTGTTTTCGACCTGGGCAGGGCACCCCCTCACCTGTAGGTGGTTTGCATAATGTTTGGCGTCTGTCCAATCCAATCCATTCCAAGTCTAGAATACAATGGACTTGCGTATTGAGTAAAGACAGAATCGAAATAGTGTATGTATGTGTGTGTGTGTGCGTGTGTGTGTGTGTGTGTGTCAAACATACTGTTTCGGTATATATATATATAAGACGAATATAAGCTTCAGGCTATAGTATGTGTGTTACGCTTATGTATTGTCTGATTGTTATACAGTAATATATATTTTTTGATTCTGTCAATAGTTGTTTGATGATTTAATGTAGCTAGTAATATTTATTTAAATTTCCATTAACATTTGCATCTCGAGACCCACGATGACAAAGCTACACACACACACACACACACACACACAGTTGCGTGATGGTTAAAATACAATAACAGCAACCTTGTATTGCGTTTTGTTTTCAGGGTTTTAAATCATACGAGCCCTCGCACGTATGCAACTCTGTAACATCATACATTTTAAAATCTAGGTTGTCACGTTTTTTGGTATTTTAACAAGGTGTTATAAAAAAGCATGGGACTGTACCTCGATAAGATACATCTAAGATTTAAAATGATCTTTCAACTGCCTATTAAAGTACTAAACATTATTTTATAAACTAGTCTTGGCATTTGACATTCGTAACAGCTAATGATTACTTGAAAGCTGCATTATAATGTTTGTATTCATTGTGTATTGTATCTACGCGCGTCTGACTGCAGTACCCAACTTACTGTGACAGTACATAGAAATGTGTAAGATGTAGTAGGCTAATGCCACACATTATATCACTTTTAAGAAAACAAGTATTTGCAAGTATTTTTTTGCTCATGCTCTTAACTCCAGATCATTTTTCTTTTGCCAAATATTCAACAAAACGCGCAATAACTAATAATTCATATGTATTACTGTTATAAAGGAACTAACCGTGACACTTATAGCAATCGTGATAAGCGTATCTAGCAGTAGTCATGGTAGCGTCGGAAAACTCGAGAACGAAGGCTATTTTTGTTTTCATGCTATAATTTCACAGAAGCTAATTGTGCTCTATAGGCAGTAGGACAAAAACGTCGAGCTAGAAACGTAACAATTGTCTCTGTTATATTGAACCCACTGTTCAAACAATAGACACATTAGACAGTTCGTAATTAACACTGTGATTAAACGCTCGATTTAGAAACCGAGAAAAAGAGGGGAAAAAAACATCCACATTCCGGCTGCTGCGTATATAAATACTGCTCCTCTCATGTGTGGGAAGTATATAATATATCATATATAGCCTTAAACGTTTGACCAAACGGGGAGCTTTCGGATCTCTGCACCTGGTTGTCCAGGGAGAAAAAAAACACGAGGTAACGCGGAAGGAATGCTCTTATTGCTGCCGGGACGCTGGACACGAGCAGCAACGACCCAATTCAGTTGTTAAACAGGAGCAAACACTCGTTTTTTCGTTGACCTTGATTTACTATTCTAAAAACATAAAAATGATATAACTTACGTGCAACGATTTAATGCGTACCACATACGGTGATCCCATCAGTATCCTGATCCTTATCGTGTTTTATTGCGCGATTCACACGCAAATTGTATTCCTCTTCCACTAGGTAGTCTACATAGATACTAGAATTGGAAGAAACAAAGTTTCAAGTTTCCTTTATTCGAGATGCTGATTCGATTTGTGACTCAGAAGATTTGTGTCTCAGCAAAGCAGTTCACCGTTTTTCCCCCCCGATTTTTCTCATTACAATAACTTTAACCCCCCCCCTCTCTCTCTCTCTCTCTCTCTCTCTCTCTCTCTCTCTCTCTCTCTCGTTCTCTCTCTTACACACAATGCGGTACAGTTAGCAACCGCTCGGAATAGCCCACGCGCCAGCGGTTTTCCAGGTTTTATATACTGACTGCGATTGGAGTCTGTATATTTACATTTCCGGCGAATCTGCTCGCGGTGCTTTGCATATTGTATATATATATTTTTTTAAACTAGGTTGAATTTGTCACGAACATGTTTACTAGGTCGCCTATTTTAATCTTAAATTAATTGAATACAGGATTATCTAAAGTTATTGGAGTGCGTTGTTCCTAGATTTTATTTGCTGCCTTATGTCAGTTATTCTTGACATTTCCTAAACGTATGCGTTAGTGTGTCTCGTGCACACTAATCCCACGGGATGAGTTCGAAAGATATAAATAGAACTACAGTGGAGATTACAGTGGAAGGAAATGAAGGATTCTAATCCACTATCAGCGATTAACGCTTCATGTCTCAGTGTGTTTTGCTGCCCTGGTTTTAATGCGAATCTTTACAGCATTTCAGTACACAGGCCTGTTGGGATTGTCAAAAAATGTAGTTTGCACAATTAAAGGGAAACGTCAACTACACGTTAAATACATGTGTCGATGAGTGTGGGGGAAAAAGAGCTCACCTTTCTGTATTTTCAATACCTCTGAATGGCAGATTTACATTAAACCTTAAAAGAGTCTCATTGTTGTAACCGTGGCCTTTGTTTTAGGCAAGGAAGGCCAGTTAGAGTTATGTGTGTTCTCTGTAGGCTATGTGAAAATGATGAGTGGGTCTTAGTGTGAATTTGCCAGGAGAAGCAAAGCCAAATCACAAGTGGTGCCTTTCGAAGCGAGCGCCAGAGCTGTCTGTTTTAAGACTTGTTAGCTGAGGCCTAGAAATGTGGTTCAATTAAAAATTAATTTAAATCTGGGAAAATGCCTCAACGTTTTATTTCGCATTGTCTCCGTGTTCTGCTGCGCTGACACAAAACTGTTAGCTCTCCTTTCTCAGTAGTTGATAATAATTACAAAATATACAGAGACTACATTCAACTGACATGCATTGACCTTTACATTTTAGTCATTTAGTAAACGCACGTATACAGAGCGACGTTCGATGGTGCCATAGTTTGGGTGTTAATGTGCAATAACAGATACGGGGTAAGCATTTTTACCGCACACTCTCACTTAAGATAACCTTACGATATTAGCATTAGAACATTTTTTGTTGAATTCTATTTTTAAATACTCTCTTATCCATATTATAAACAAGATAATTTGTACATGGTTGCGAAGTAGTAGCCTCGAGCGTGCTTGTGGAAAAGGAGCAAATAATTCACGGGAAGAATAGTGGATCCATAGGAAGCACGCGGGTCAGAACTCTGGGTATACCAACCAAAGCCTATTTCCCAGCGCTACAATTAACCGAGGCGCGCTAAAGAGGTCATAGGCCTTCTGCCTTTGTCCCGAATTCCAGGACGACGACAAAAAACCTTCAGGACTGGACAGGGGCCCCTTATCAACAGAAAGAAAAAAAACCGAGAGTGCGAGCTCGAGAGAAATGCTGACCAGACGCTCCAGAGGCAGCAAGGTTACAAATATAACATGAAGTTTGTGGTAAAATATTCGAATTGTGGGCGTACCGACGGGACTTTAGTTCAACCGAAGAACGAAAGGGGCTTCGAGTACAACTTCAAGTAAGCGATATTTTAGAACAGAGGGTGATTTATGAAACAGTTCGGGTGAAACTCTCAAGGTCCATAGTTCCGAATGCACATTTAGAACACGCGTGTTGTATTTTAACTTCGCCGTTAATGTAGTGTTATGTGTTTGACGAAAACATTAAAAATATTATATTGTCGTAGATCACTATTCCATTGTAACATTGGTCAGATATCATCTGAAAATAGATTTTGCCGTAAAATGTCGTTCAGACCAGTCCACTGTATTGAAACAGCACGTCGAGCCATTAAAATCATTAAGTTGTGTTGACGTTTATTATTATTATAATACAACACGGTCAATTAAAATGAAGCGAATACAATATAGAATATCCTCAAAAGCAAAGGAATCAACGGATTATATATTTTAAATAGTTTTTTCCATTTTCCCCTTAATATTAAATATTATCTACTTTGAAGCGCTCACTTTTCGCGGTAGCTCTGCACTGACCAACAATATTCAGATGACAATATTTACAATTTATTTTAAAATATTTGGTGTCATGATTTACAATTTACAAAGTTATACAGTATTGCAGAACACGTTTTAGCCTATGTAATATAAACGTGTCCGTTATAAATCGATTATATTGTATTTACGATGGCGCCTTTTTTAAAGTTGTTAGGGGTTTCAGCTCCTCTTACAAAATATATTAAACTAGTAAACAATTGGATCATTTCGATACATTGTAAAAAATAATATCTAAATTTGGATGTATCCAGAAGTAATCCGTAATGTTGGCCTAGGAGTTTTACTACTATACTACCGTTGACACTTACGTGACACTTACGACATATTACGTAGATAAACTTCGGGAATAACGAGTTGCATGGATCCAGCTAAATTACAGACATTGCTTGAATGTTAATTTTTGTCTTTCCTCTAAACGTTGGAACGGAAATCAGGCAGGGGTACAAAACTACTATGGAAAGATGAGCTGGTGTGAGTGGCAATGCAATGTGGAAGTCCTGATTTAATACTGCTTTTTTGTCTAGCACTTCGCAGGCTCAGACCGTAAGTGGGGCACTGCAGTCAGCTGGGCGCTTCACCTGGATTGCCTCTAGATGTTTAGATGCATACACTGTAAAAGACATTTTTTTTTACTTGCGCACATTAAACAATGCGATTCTATAACACCACATAACGTTTAATTGTCCTTCTACAGGGCTTTTGATACTTAAGGTGACATTGATTTAATTTACCATGCTGAGTGTCCACTGTGGATTACCAAGACTGTTTGATGGGGTTTCCTGGGATCAGGCTGCGGCCCCGGGTTTGACCTTGGGCCCAGGTCTCCGTAATAGTGAAGTCTGCATATTGTCCGTGGGTGCCCCGTAGGGGCTGGGGGATCCGAGGTTGATTCTGGGTTGTAACTTCTACACAAGGGATAGGCCTTTTGTTGCCTGCACCATGCACCTCCGACAGGAGGTCTGATCTCCATGTGGGACTGGGTGCTTACTGGGGATTTGGGGGGTCGATCGCTTCGTTTACCCAAACTTGTCCCAAGGTTTTTAGATGGCCACCGAATTATATTTTAAACTCTAACGCTGTTAAGTGTGCTTACTAATATGCTTGCCTGTATGCATACATACAATATTAAGATTTCTCGTTAACAACTGTAATGTAAAAAAATGTCATCCCATTGGGCAGATCCTCAAACAACCAAACGTATTAGCCAGGTGAAGTTGTTCAGGTTCATTCTCCCTATCCGAGAACGCTGCAGTAATGCCGCACGCCGCTGGCCGTTTGTACTGTACCGGTCGGGGTGATTATTTCTGCCCATTGTGGGTCAGTCGGTTTGTAAACCGCTGCTGATGTGGGATCAGGATTTAACATCTTTACCACCCCTAGAATTATTCTAACAAAACTGTTTGTGTTTGAAGAGAAACCCCAGGTGAGCTGTGGCTCCTAGAAGGAGCAACATTCTGCTAAACTGAAAAATAAACGTTCTTTAGAAACAATTTACAAAAATTGTTTAAATGTTTTGACGGAAAACGCAGTGCCCTCTCTTTGAGTAGTAGGTATTAGTAGGTCTGAGCGACAGAGTCCTTGTTCCTTATTAAGATTAATGTGTCATGCTGCAATGGTATCACTAGAGCGATTCAGTTAATAATGGAAGAATGTATTTTTCATAGTGATCGCCACCTTGGCGGCCCTGTCTTATTTGCTTACCAGTATTGGAATGAGAACGGTATTCGCCCGGAGTTAACGCTGATTGCAGCGGCAGCTGCCTGCACGCGAATCTCCATGGCAACCGACGACGGTTGCTAAGCAACCGCGCGGGACACTGAAAGTGCCTGAAGGCTTACTAAAAATATATGAGTGTAAGGACCCCTGCAGTGCTCCAACTTCTCCGTTCTGTACACTCTTGAACACTCTCGAACAGTCAACATGGAGAAATTAGGGTTTGTACAGGACTATGCGTGCTTTCGAATACAGTGATAACGTAAATAAAACATGTATGTTGCTAACACAATTGCTTTAACCTTTCAAATCAAAAGATGGTTAGATGGGTCATAAGTACATAATTTTAGAAAATGTTGCAAAGTTTTTCTGCCTGCAGGGATGTGGTTGGTGGCATGTGACCTTTGGTCTTTGTAGGGTAGGGTGGGGGGGGGGCACGTCTGAGCGCGCTCAATGAGGTATTGATTGGCCCAAATGAAGAACTGGGCCAGCCGTCCTTCGGGACGGTGCTGTACCCAGGTGTCATGTGCACACACTCATGCACAGCATTCCGTCAGCAACGCCCTCTGATCAGCCTACCAACATTCTACTATTAACCCAGCAGTATGAGGAGGCCGCCTCATACTGCTGATGTGTCATACTGCAGATTGTGTCATCAGACAGGTTAGATGGATTTTATATTGTAATACTTATATAAATACTATATACACATTTCTGTATGAATGTGCATTTATTTTTAAATAGAAATAATACATAATTCATCTTTTTTTGAAAATAGGTCTGGATCACATTTCATGAAATTAACTGTTTAACAGTTTAACAGAGGGGAATGAGATTTATTGAACAAAATTATTTGTACGTAGAACATTAAAACAGTAAAAAATACTTAGGTTAAATGCCAGGCTGATTCTATAAAAAAAAAAAAACCATGTGCCACATAATCTGCAGCCATAAATCACGCACCATCATGAATAATTCAGGCTGAGCAGAGCAAATCTGAATTTAAGATGACTGCTATTTACCCACAATACCTTGCAAGATTCTTATTAAAGAGACACACCTGCTCTCTGGCTGATAAGGTTCTGCCGTCACAGGTAGGAGTTGCTGTCAGGGCATCAATGCAGAACTACTTTCTATGGGAAATTACCGTACTTTCCTGTAGTGCTAATTATAACCACAAGTCAAAGATTTTCAGTAGTTTTCCAAGTCTGAGAGAACTGATGTGGTTCTGCCGCAGGCAGTGAGCAACACTCCAGAATGGGAGTGGGACGGAACCTTGTCCCATCCGGATCCGCGGCAGCAATGGCCCATGCCCTGTGTGTCTCTGCCCTGCTTCAAGGAGGGCCTGAGGAGAGGCATCGCTGGAACGGCTGCCAGAAATTGTGCAAGACAGAAAAAACCTCAGCCTGGCTCCGTCTCTTTGTCTCTGCTGGTTTGTCAACCAGCTTCTAATGAGAGATCCCCTTGTCCCTGCTTGTTTGCCAAGGAAATGACAGATCCTTTTGTCTATTAGCCAACCGGCTTCTAACGAGAGATCCCTTTGTCTTTGCGTGTTGGCCAACCAGCTTCTAATGAGAGATCCCCTTGTCTCTGCGTGTTTGCCGTCTAGCTTATAACGAGAGATTTCTTTGTCTCTGCGCGTTTGCCAAGCTGCTTCTAACGAGAGATTCCTGTGTCGTGGGCCAGTCAAAATCCAGCGGGCAGTTGGGCTAATTAACCTTACAAGAGCGAATAATTTAAAAACAAATAAAAACTAAGCAGACAAGTAGTAACCGTAGCACTGACGGTAGTGACTCCAATGCTGATACAGTAAAGATTATCAGTAATTAGAGTTAGTGGTGATTACGGAGCAGATAGTTTTGACTGCAGAATAGATGGCAGCAATTACAATACCGGTAACCATGACTGCAGTGCAGGTAGTGGTGACCACAGTGGGGGTTGTATAGATGTAGGCCTGAGAAGACCATATAAGTGGCACACAAAATGAACACGCACAGATATTTCAGTATTTCTATTCCCCGTGATATTTTCTGAGGAGGAGAACTATTATACTCTTTATACTGACCTTGGTTTATTGTCCCACAGTGAATCAGTGGAGATGAAAGAAACCAACTATTCAATAACTGTTCAGTGTTAAGTTGGTGCTTAACACTAAACAGTTACCAGGCGCCAAACAATAGCTTTCCTGGGACTGAACCTACTTCTGTGTTTGAGGTTAGATCTACCTGTTCTTTTAAAACCCATTCAAGGTGGTGTATTGTACTGAGCCTACAAAAAAGTAAATGACTGGAATATAAAAGCTCAATTAAAGTGACTTTTCCACGAGTGCTGTACATGTAATAGTTTGACATATTCGTCTCTTTAATTACAAGAGTAAAACTACTTGACTGTGCGCGGCTGATCTGACGGCTCTCTCCGTGTAGAGGAAATACATCACATTCCGTCGGTGCCGTTTTCATTACGCCCAAGGCTGCAATTAAAAACACGATGAAAACGAATTCCTTCCATTTAACCCCGACAGTCAGGTTAGAAAATGGCTCCCTGACTCGTAGTAATCGCGAGAGGAGCTGCAGTGTGGTTTCTACTGCAATCGTTTTAGCCTTTGTTAATCCTACGTTAACCTAAAGTGAAGGACGGAAAACGCTCACGTCACATTCTTATTTAATGAAAATGATTAACAAAAAGAAAATAAATAAGCGAGTTTCTCGCAGGAATTTGCACCTATTTTTTGTTTTGCCGCACGTTCTTGGTCTTGCCTGCAATATTCCACCCCTGGAGTTTTGATATTATCTGTTTTTTCCCCGTTTTCTGTGACTTACTTTGATTTTCAAGCGTTTTAAAAATAAAATAAAAACCCCATGACCATATCTGATAACGCTGCAAAATATTTGTTTCAATATTTATTTTAAGATATATATATATATATTATTTTAGTCTTCTCTATGAACTTCAAAGAGCCACAGAGCATTTAGCAGACATTGTGCGAACAGGGTAGGCTATGTTTCATTGATGTGTTGGCCACTGTTTATTTAAATGGAATTTACTGTTACATTATTGATTTTTGATGCTCTTTATACTGACCTGGTTTATCGTCCCTCGGTGAACTATTGATTTGAAGTCTTCAGGCCTACGAAGCCAGGACTGCAGATACATGGGTGAAAGGGCTGGATATGTAAGTTATCTCCAGATAAAATGGTTTTGGTGTAGGCAAGGGGGAGGGACTCTCTACAAAGATGGAGCAGACGAGAAACCTGTTATTGACCCTGTTATGAATGTAGAGCATGAGTTTCCAAAGCTTTCTTTCAGTTAGACATTAAAGGTGAGGAAATCCCTCTTTGTCCCAGAAACAATCAGTGCCGCTTCTCTTTTAGCATGTATCTGGTCCATGTTTTGCACTTTACAAAAACCTTAGACTTACTGTTTTCATTGTCTTATGTGTAAGCCATTCGGCTGTGCAAGGTTTTCGATGGACAGAGAGAGAGAGATTTAGTATACTGTAGATGATCTGAACCGTAAGTCTTGGCTCCATAGAAAAGCTCCCCGCCCGCACTCTGAGGAAATGTCTCCTGTGCGTCCTGAGCCCCAGCTCCAGCTGGTCTCCACTTCCTGGTTCCGTCACACCTGCGCAGCCTCATGCACACCTGTCCTGTCCTCTGGCCATCTCCAAGAGCGATGCGTTTTCCGTTCATGCTGCCTGGGAGGACACAAAAAAGGTGTCACGGAGAAGAGGAAGGAAAAAAAAAACAAAACCGACCTTGGAGGAACAGAAAGAACGGTACCCAGCAGCAGGTGACATTGAATGCAGGATGAGG
>JAOYSI010018449.1:0-36296 GCA_025775065.1 Hiodon alosoides
CCCCCCCCCCCCCCCCCGCCCCCCCCCCCCCCCCCCCCCCCCCACCCCCCCCCCCCCCCCCCCCCCCCCCCCCCCCCGGCGGGGCCCCGCCCTTGACGCGGGTCAGCGGGGGGTCAAGAGAGTCCTCCTAGCATTCAGTAGCTTAGCCGAGCACACCCAGAGGTCAAACAACTGCAGGCTGCAGATATAGGTCTTGCCTGGGGCTCGTGCAGTCATCCTATCATCTTCCCAGAATCTTTTTCAGGGCCGTATAGATGGACTGAAAGAGTGTATATCTGTAGTAACTGGTTAAACAATTTGGCATGGGCTAGCACTGCTCTGTCTTGTTTATTTATTTAGCTCTTAGCACAGCACAGTCTCTCTCTGAGAGGTGTCTCTGTTGTCATTGACTTTGACTACAGAGTAGCTGGCATAGATGACAAAGGTCCTGCTTTGAAAACAATGAACAGAAGAATGTGCTACTCGACAGTCTCTCAATTAGTCGAACCTGCCCCCACTCTGAGGCACACCACTACCCCAGAATAAATACCTTTCTCACGTTCGCAGTTTATCACTCTCCATGTTGAATATATAGTATATAGTTAGTCTAGCAGACGCCCTTCAGGGTTCTGGCGATTGAGTGCCTTGACAATCTGTGCTGTGGGTGTATGAAGCAGGCTGTCTCGTGGAGGATGAGTCATTCTTATATTATTGGAAAGGAAATAAGACTTGGGAGTAAGGAGATGGGAGAAACGCCCTCGTGCTTTGCAGGCCTTGCCTGGTTTCTCCACCCACAGAGGGTTTTGGTAGAACAAAAAATAAACAAACATCTTCTCACTCACTCAACTCACAAGTAGCTTTCACAGCAGCTACACACGCCAGAAATACGTAACTTTGATAGCTATTGTAATGGTTTTATCATAAACAACACCAAAGAGACAGCACAACAGAGGAGTGATGGCCTTGTGACTAATATCCTGCCAGGAAAAATATGAGACTGCGATAGACAGCTGATTAGTCAGTGAGAGCAAGTGCACACCGATTACAATACTTAACATGAATTTTGCTTTTAGTTAGCAAGCTTAGGTCAATTTCTACTCTAATGCATTGTTGTACAAATGAAAGCCCCCTGGGTTCACCAAGGACATCTCGATGGAAAAGGCATCCCATGAAATTAGTCTGCCATGGCGTGTTTCTTTTGGTGGCCTGCAGAGTATGACGCACGGTTATTGGCCAATCGTTCTCCTCACAGCTGGGTTTTATATCAGCACTGGTTTCGAGACATCATGGTCTAAATAATAAAAATAATAAGGAAGCTAGTTGGCTGCGATTATGGCCATTCCCAAAAATGGTTAACGTTGCAGTGTGTTTCATTTTGACAGTGTGAAAATGGTACTGCTGTGCTGATGTAACACCAATTGATGTTAAAATAGGTCAGTTTTAGTACAGTGGGGGATTCTTAAATAATAACCACAGAAATACATTCATCTCATTGGCTGATCTTGCACCTTTTGTTGTTGTGTTTACTGCTGATTGAGACATTGAGATCAGGTCCAGCTCATGATTCCAGAATGTTTTGCCAGTCCTAAGTCACTTAAGTCATTTAAAAACTTTTTTATAAATCCCCCTCTCACAAGGATACCTTTCATCCAATCATCCGCTCCGTCAGACAAGTTTTTTTTTTCCACCTTTTTTTTCCCACCTTTTATTTCCTCTTTGATCTTATGTTGCTGTTGTTTGCTTCAGAGTTCCATTTGATTGAGGGTAAAGGAACACTTAGCTGTGGGGCACCATAGTTGTTAATTACGCACACACAAATGGGTGAAAATGGAGATAATTCAATTAACAGCCTAAATGACATAAATGAAAGCCAACAACTCAGGGTTGTGCAACATCAGTCCTGGAGGTCTGAATCCCAAAAAAAATAAAAATAAATGTTCTCTAGTTTTTAGCGGAGTGCACAGAACTGTGCAAGAACTGAACAAAAAAAGCATTTGAGGTTCATATAAAATCCCTCTCCTCTATAGCGCAGAAACATCCCTTCCCTGAATCCCAAACCCAAGTTGACCCAGGATAAAGCTTGTTTTTGTGTCACATGTCACTTTAACTTTTACTGTTTTTTTTACTCAGAGTAGAGCAGGTGGGTCAGTCTGTTTGTGCCAAAACCCTAGGCGGCACACCCCGCCTGTTTATTTTGGTGGCTCAGTTGCTTAATTGAACCCTTGGTTGAATGAATATAGTGATTAACAGCATATTTTCAAGCTCTTCATTCATTCATCATTCGGTTAAGGATTCAATTAAGCAATCAAGTGCTCTATTGAAAAGATAACCATCAGACTCAGTGGGCCGCTGGGAACAGGGTAGGGAAACACTGCCCCAGGTTACTGCCATGGAGAAAAAAATAAAATAAAAATGGCAAAAATATAATTGGTGTGTCATCTCACAATTGCCACAAGGGGGATTCCTGCCTCCAACTTGCTGCTATGAAGACCCGCTATGAAGACCCCTTCAGCAGATTCCAGCCTTACAGATGGTCTTCTGATGCTCAGATATTCCTTTGAGACGTTCACTGTAGCCATATTATCCCAGTTTCTTCCAGTTAGTCAGTTTGTGTCCAGCAATGAAACATTAACACATTTCACTGTTCATGCATTGATCATGCTCTGTATCTGAACTGACTTCCCTTTTTTTCTTCCTTTCTCATTCTCTTCACATTCCTCTTCACACTTTCATCACTCCTCTCTCCCTCTTCCTTTTCTATTGCGCTTTCTCCTTTGTTCTCGGTCTGCAGCTCTGTTGTTAGCGGAAGGTAAGACACAATCTCTTGCTCTGCACTTCTGTAGATTGCTCTGTATATTGTATTCATTGTTTTTTACGGCGAGTGGCTGGGTGTTCACTACCTTGAAGGGCAGCTAGATAGAATTCTGTCTTACTTTTAGGCCTGAAGAAGCAATGGATCTTGCTTACTTTGCTAATGATTGATTCCTGATTGAATCTCATGGTAAAAATTGCAAATAAGTAACATAAGCGTCAACATCCTACATTTCTAGTTTAAGGAGTAGAATTAACTACTTGACGAGATATTATTTATCAGCCATTACTGGTTGGGAGAGATGAAGGAAGTTTCCTTTTTTAAAAGGGAAGGCAACCAAAAAATAATTAGTGCTTGTCAGCCATTATTTGGACACAACAAGTAGATTTGCATCAATGTGAGTCAATGAGTTAATCTATGTCTTTATGTTTGTTGGTAGGTTAGCAAAGACTTTGACCACATGAAAATAAATTAATAACATCCAATAATTAAAATAGTTTTTGGTTGATTACTGCATAAGCATGCAAAAATGTTATATATTATTTTCAGCATCCTAAAAGATTTCTTTCAGGATTACTTGTTAACAAAACAATGTCTGATGAAAGAGAGATAAAGATATCTATTAACGTGGACAGTCAAAGCACTGCCTTGATTCCAACCACAATAACAGTCTCATGCTGAATTTAAATGGCCACCACCTATCCAGAAATTCTCAGGCAGGGTTGTTTAATGCCTCATAATAATGTGTTCTACACTGCCATCTTGTGCTGAGCGGTCCTAATTTTGGCAGGGACATGAGGATACCTCGGAAATTGACAGTAATGGAGCTCTATCTTTCTGACTGCATGTATTATACCCATTCAGAGACTGCAACTGTTGTGATTGAGTTCAATATTAACTACAGCCTTTTAGTTGATACAGAATTCAGTGGAAACAATAGTTTGAGTAATTTGTAAGGCTGCCTTTAAGATCGAGAAATAAGAAATAATCTTTGAAATAAGTTTAAAAAAATATATATATATAATGAAATAAAAATAATGTTTATACAGCTGGATTTGTTGGCTGTTCCTAGGTAAATTTGCAGTGACATATTTAGAAGGTATGTTTCAAAATCATGGCAATAGAACTGCCATTAAAAGAGAACTATTTGAGATGTACTGAGAAAATTAACTTTCATAAAATGAATTTACAAAATCATGTGGTGCTATAAATGTTACCCTAAACCTATGTTTTTCTGTTATTATTTATGAAGTTCTCTCTCTCTTCTTCACAGAGGTTCCAGACAGGAAGTTATCAGCTGAAGAAGAGGAAGCTAAAAGGATTGCAGAGATGGGAAAACCAGTACTGGGGGAACACTCCAAACTGGAGGTCATCATCGAAGAGTCCTATGAATTCAAGGTACAGAATCTCCGCTAAAAACATTTCTGTATAAAGTAATAAAATATTTTAAAAACCTGTCTATGCATTAAGTATGGAATATTGTATAGTGGCTGGGTATATTCTTTGTCTTGTAGAGCACGGTGGACAAGCTAATCAAGAAGACCAACCTGGCTCTTGTCGTTGGCACCAACTCCTGGAGAGAACAATTCATGGAAGCTATCACAGTCAGTGCAGGTACAGGACCAGCACTAGAGCTGTTTGGACTAAAAAGTACCAACACTACAGCTGTTTGGACTGAAAGGGGGCATCAAATGAGACTGATGATCTAATTTGTGAATAAGACTTGGTACCACATCACACATACAGCTGTTGTCTGTGAAATCAAGTGAGTTGTGTACTGGTATGACTGGTAGAGTGTGCGTGACCTACTAGTCCACAAGAAAATCCTCTCTGGTTCTAGAGTAGGAATTGATTTTGTTCAACTTTACATTTCCTGAATTCTCTTACACACATTTTCAGTATTGGCCTCATGAGAGTCAAAAACTGTGATTTTATACATGTATTTTATATATTACACAAGTATACTTAAGGAAGAAACTGTTATTGACAACATGGTTTGTGTCTTTGAGTGACTAGTCTTTTTCCCTAAAATGCAAACACTGCTAATGTAACAGTCCAGCTTTTGCCCATAGAAATCCCTTCCTTTAAATTTCAACAAGAGAATTCCTTTTGCAGGCAATCTTCATTCTAGTGCTGAAATATTTAACCAAAAGGCAGCAGCTTTTACTTTTTTATGAACCCCACTGAAAAATGCATTGCCATCATATGGTCTGACACTTTGAATAAAACCACTCCCAGTGGTCTACGATGGGACTGCCACCCTCGTCTGAAGAGGTCACAACAAGACCTGACAATTCCTCAGTCATATTGAGTGCATTTGTTAAAACACATAGCAAATTTCAACTTATGGATAAAAGACATTACCTACCTATAGATAACACACAATTCAGCCAAGGCCAAAACCCCATAGGAACAGTAACAGATTTTTACAAGCAGTTGTATTAAAATTAATAAAATGGCTTCACATTTGGTGGTTGTGGATGTCTTTTAGTCATTTTTAAATGACTACTTTTTTTTTAAACTTTAATTTTTCCATTTCGACTTAGCTTAACCTCGCATACTTGCGATAAACAAAAACATTCATACCTGCAAAAAGAGATTCCAAACAAAATAATGTAGTTTGTACACATATAACCACTCTGCTAGTTTATTAGGTACACAAGCCCTTTTACAAAAATGGATCACTCCTACACAGCGAATTACATGGCCATGGTATATAAAGCAGGCAGAAAGGCATCAAGGCATTCAATTACCGTTTGATTGAATGTTAGAATGGGCAAAACAAGTGACCTAAGCTACTTCCAGTGTGGTAGGGCCGTTGGTCCCAGTACCAGTATCTCAAAAAACAGCAGCTTTCCTGAGCTTTTCATGCACAGTAGGTTCTGAGGTTTGCCTTGAATGGTGTGACAAACAACAAACATCTAGTAAGTGGCAGTCGTTTGGAGTGTTTCGGGGAACATGCAAATTCAGTTTATTTGAGTGCCCTGCACGGTCCCCAGCCCTCAACCCAGTAGAACATCTTAGGAATGAGATGGGCACAACAACTGCGTCAGCATGGACCAACATCCCTGTGGAACGTTTCCAACACCTTGTAGAATCCTTGCCCAGGTGAATTAAAGATGTTCTGGAGGAAAAAGGCAGTCCAACCTGGTACTTGATGGATTTACCTAATAAACTAGCCACTGAGTATATTTAAGTACCCCTTTCAGCTTTTATTTATACTCATGCTATTACCTCCATAACCTCCTGTTCTCTCTCCGTCACTGTCCCCACCTCTTCCTTGCTTTCTAATTTACTCCATATCTCCCTCGATCTTCCCTGAGTTCCTTCTTATTCTTTCTCTCTCGCCCCCTATATTTCCCTACTGCCCTCGCTCTCCCATACTTTTCTCCCAGGAGATGAGGACGAGGAAGACTCAGGGGAAGAACGCCTGCCCTCTTGCTTCGATTACGTCATGCACTTCCTGACTGTGTTCTGGAAAGTCCTGTTTGCCTGTGTACCACCAACGGAGTACTGGAACGGGTGGGCCTGCTTCACTGTGTCCATTGTCATCATTGGCTTGTTGACGGCCATCATCGGTGACCTGGCGTCCCACTTTGGCTGCACCATTGGCCTGAAGGACTCTGTGACAGCCGTGGTGTTTGTAGCCCTCGGCACTTCAGTTCCAGGTGAGTCCCGCAGAGACTTGAAGTTACCAGAGTCTGCGTATTGTCCATATGTTCATATATTTAATACATTTAGTATATATGTATATATTTTATAGTTACTTGTAGGGAGTTGAAAATGTCATGTTTAGTAGAAATATTATGTTATATCCACCTGCTATTCTCCCTCTCTGCAGACACCTTTGCAAGCAAGGTGGCAGCAGTGCAGGACACATATGCGGACGCCTCCATCGGGAACGTAACAGGCAGCAACGCTGTGAATGTCTTCCTGGGCATAGGTGTGGCGTGGTCAGTGGCGGCCATATACTGGCACATGCAGGGGAAGGAGTTTGTGGTGCAAGCAGGGTCTCTGGCTTTCTCAGTCACACTCTTCACCATCTTCGCTTTCCTCGGAGTGACCGTCTTGCTTTATCGGCGTCGCGCCCACATTGGTGGGGAGCTGGGCGGCCCCCGCGGACACAGACTGGCCACCTCTGGCTTCTTCTTCAGCCTCTGGCTCCTATACATCCTCTTCTCTAGTCTGGAAGCATACTGTCATATACAAGGCTTCTAGCCAACTGAAAATGCAGTCCAGCAACACAGAGGTTTAAAGTACAACATAAGTGGGAAAGGGGGACATGGTTGGAGAGAGGGGTAGGCCAGGAAAAGACAGGGGTGCCTCTCCTGTACTACCCGCCTCCCTGTGGACACCCTAAATTCCAGAGCCTTTTGCAGCAATTGGATGAAATGGCAGGAAGGAGGGGTATGGTGGTTCTTTTCTGCCCCTGCAAAGTGTGTCCTGGGGTTGGAGAGGGTGGGGGTCAACTGTTCCAAGTTATATGAATTTAGAAGAAAAAGATAATATGAAATGGAGGGGGAGGGCATTGCATCTGAAGGAAAAACTGTCAAAACCTCAAGATGTTGGAGATACCAGAAGTCTATTTTTTTCTCAACAACAGACTAGAATGGCTTTTTTAATGAAGTATTTTGGGAAAAAAAGGCAAAAAAAAACTACAAAAAAGACGAATTGAAGAACTATTTTCTGATCTGTATAAAGGATTTAACGGATAATGAATAATAGCAGAAAACACTATGTATAAATTAAAGGAGAAATGTTGTTGAGTGACTATTGAATGGACGTGGTGCATAGCCTTTATATTTTGTTTAATTTATCATGGGACAATTGCAAGTTTTTCGCAGAAAAGTTTTGGCAAACAACCAACAAAACAATGACAAGAACATAAGTAAACTGCCCTTGATCATTGCTTCATATATATATATATATATATATGTATATTTTTAATATTGTGTGGTCACATATAATGTTAGAGGATCGCTGTGGCTTTCGGGTATAATATCTGGGCTTTTTTGTGAGGAAGGGGAGGTGTTACTGATCAGAGGCATATACAAGGGAGCACCGACAGACATCTACTGTGGTAGATTGTCATGTTTTAAAGACATGCCCATGTGAAGAATGACATCGTTAATACTTGTAATTCTCATGCTGAATTTTCATTTTTCTTATGGGGAATCAGGGAGGCTTTATGCTGAATCTGTAGTCCAAAACTGTTGCTGTAGACAATTGAGAGCTATTTTTATATGGTTCTTACTGCGCACTTTGATATATAAAAAAATTAAGGCAAATTGTAAACATGATCTTAATCAGAGACTTAAATGGATTTAAATGTGAGATTAAGCCCATTTCCCACAGTTGGCTGATTATTTGTGATGCAGTCCCAAGTACAGACCTGATAATATGGAGGATAGAAATAATGTGTAACAGTATGTGCTTCGGGCTACCTGTCAGGGTTCATTGGATAATTACTGAACATGCTGCTAGTTCATGTGTGTGTTTAATGCCTGATGACAGGCATGATACAACCATGCCCTGAAGAATTGAGAGTGTCAATGATTTAAGAGTCACATGGCGGTCATGAAGTCAGCTTGTCTGGGGGTGGTGGGTAGGGAGACTTGGGAGGGCAACACTTTAACACACTGGAAGGGGGCTGGGTTTACTCTGAGTGTAGTCTGATTGTAGGTGCTGTAAGGAGAGAAGCTTAGGGTGGAAAACCAAAGAACAGGGTTGGCGAGGATGCAATGGGGCAAGCCCAGAGTGTGACCCAGAAGCCGCAGTGACTCTCTGGCCTACTTGGGGCGCCCTGTGTTCCTGGTGGGCCTTTGCTCTGGATCCTGGCCCTCTTTAATTTTTTTTCCATTCTTCTTTATGGACGTTGCTGTAAATATGTCCCATGACTTTCCTGGCAGAGTGGGGCAACTTGAGGTCTGCCCAGTGTATCACATCTGGTCACTCCTTGGCTGTTGAGACATTTTAATGTGGGGCCATGGAGGTGGAATCGAGAGAGAGGGGGGTGAATGGCTCATGCAATGGTGAAAACACATACATGTACGTATGAGCACTGCACCAAACTATGTCCAGATGCGTGGTTTATGGAAAATGGAAATTATGCCTCGCCACCCTCTCTCCTGGATGTTTAAAAAATAAGAAGCAGGGAAGACATTTAAACATGTTTCCAAGCGAACACAAAAGGGCACCGTTGCTGCTTTATTTTCTTAAGAAGAAAAATTAAGAAATTCTTAAGAAATGCAAATTTTATCTTTTTGGTGGCTGATTTTTTCTTTTTTTATTTGGTTATTTTAGCACACGGGAATTGTTCATTTCAGACAGGAGAGGTTAGGCGCAGGTAGATGACAGTGATAGATCTAAGGACACGTACGACACTTAAGACTTGCCTCATCCTCTCCCTCCTGTGGAAACACGCTGGGTGTTCTCTTCTGCTGCTGTCTATCTGCAGGGCATGCCTCCGCTTCTATCTTCCGTCTTTTATTTGTCATAAAACAAACAAAAAAATCACTATGGAACACCAAGGAGAAACATAAAACGTAAAACTAAAGCTAAGTTCTAAAAGTAAATGACACTGTGTGTGTGTGTGTGTGTG
The DNA here is from genome assembly GCA_025775065.1 of Hiodon alosoides. NCBI lineage: Eukaryota > Metazoa > Chordata > Actinopteri > Hiodontiformes > Hiodontidae > Hiodon > Hiodon alosoides. Next base: position 9,393 of record JAOYSI010018449.1, read on the forward strand.
CGTGTGTGTGTGTGTGTGCGTGCATGCGCGCACGTGTGTATATGTGTCAGTGGGGACAGAAGGGGAAAAGTGAAAGCTGTGTTAGTTCAAAGATATTTTGTCGCAAAAATGCTTGCATAGATGGCATAGCTTTTGGCTACGGTAAAACCACCATGTTTCAGTTACGTCTGCATCATTCAGAATTTAGTCCTTTTCACCAGTGTTCATCGTTTTGTTTTCAGATCTAAAATTTATTATCAGTCTAAGAATAAAATGTGATTTTTAGATGGTACCTTTACCCTAAACCACTCTCTGTACAAAGTATGAATTACTGGTAACACACAAAATTAGATCTAAAAAACAATGGAAAAATTAGAACAGGAGAAAAAAACTGAGAAGAGGATATAAGAGAAGTGTTTTCTTAGTTTTTTGTATTTCTGCTGAGAAAGAAATTGATGGAATTTAAAGGACATACTTTTTTGCTGTGCATATTGAGAGCTTGTCATGGATTGTTAATGTGTTAGCTGTTTCACTACAGAAATTTTCTGTTCAGTCTAACAAATACATGCCTTCAGTGCACTATCCATTATCCAGTTCTCCACACTCAGTCCTGGAGTTCTGGCCTTGCCCCTTTGTTTTGAGACAGGAAATTAAGTCAAAAGCAAAACTGGCGCAGCATTATGGGATGGATATATGGCAAAGGAAAAAAAAAAAAGACAACCCAAGGATGATTGAATGATTTGTGACCTTTAGTTAAAGAATCTTTAAAATTAAACAATCAAAACCCCTTCTACAGCCATGTGCTGTACTGCAGATACTACCGAGTCAAGTTACATTTGATTCTTCTAAAAATTTAGAATAAGTTTGGGAATCATGAACCCAATTATGAACAGACTTTATGATGTTTAATATAGCCCCCTTTGCTCACATTTTATATATTGTGTCCTACAAATTGTTATGCAATGCTGGTATAACACTCATTATAAGTCTATGCGAATTAGGTAGAAATTAATTCATAATTGACGTCAAAATCTCAGATATTTAGGTGAAATTTGGCTAGGGAACTGTTTGAACTGTACTGTATGTGTAATTCTTCTTGTCCCTGCTGTTAAACACTTGGGATATATAGAAGTTATGGAGAAAGCTTGTCAAAATTTTCGATGATGAAATTGAATCTTATTGCTGCTACTGGGGTTAGGGGCACTGGTATTTTATTATTATCTGAACTGGACAGTAAAGAAATAAACCCGATAGGCCTATATGTTTTGAGTCAGATAAGTCAAACCACGTCACCGGATTACAAATGTGACACATATCACATATTACTAAAATCCCTCCATTTATGACACTTAAAATAGTTGGATTGTTAATTTTGTTTGTTTATTTGTGTTTTTTACTCTTCCCAATGGAAGATCTTCATTTTATTTCAGGGAATTTTGCATGATGTGAACGTTAATTTGTTTAATTTATTTCTGTTTATTTTGTTTTTGATTTTTGCCAACAAAAATAAAAACATTTAAAAAAAATATATACAGCTTCAGGGTTTTTTTTTTTATTTTTTGTTTTTTTTAAGATTATCGCTGTTATTATCGACACATTGGCATTTACTTATTATCTACTATTTTAGTCCAACATGCACCGTAGCAGTGATTGCACATTAAAATTAAAGAGCCTTCATAGTAATGGAATTCAAACAGTTGCATGTTTTTAATTGCGGAAGAAAAAAAAATTATTCTAAAATGAAACACCTACCGAAGAACAGAGAACAACACGCAAAAAATGCGTATTTAGAGCAAACGTTCCTCCGCCCAGAATGCGTTTATAGAAAAACGAGACAACGTTTATGATTTGGACATCGAAGCTTCAACTCATACCGAAAACTATTAATAAAAATTCTAAATCCATAACACATATTATTCAATACCGGTATTTCTGCTAGTGAAGACATCAAGAATGTTCAACATAACCCACAAAAACATCAAGAAACAAGAAATTGGAAACGTCTACAAAAGACCCACAGCTTTAAACAATAATTTCAGGTTCACTGAATAATAATGACTGTATTCCATATTCCATAGTACACTCACCCGTGTCCCTGATTGACGTCGCTTGTTGTCCAATATAACGTATCAACACCACATAGTACAGCTACGAGCCAACAAGTATGATATCAAGGTAAAACGTGCACGTGAATGATTCGGTCATGCTCCAATCATGTTACGAGGATGGTTGACATATAGACTCATTCAGCCACTTACAACAACAAATGGGCGGGTCTCCGTCTGAGGGGAGGAACGATGGATGTACACAGGACATGTCGAAAGCTGCAATTACCATAGTGAGGATTTCCATCCTAGATTCTCTTCAGGCGTTCGGTCAGGCCCGAGGCATGGAAATGGCTGCTAATTCAGTGGCCCTGCTCCCGAGAGCGGCACTTAGTTAATTTAATCTCCCTAAGTCCCATTCCATCGTGGCAGCTGCAGCTTTGTTACCGGGGTGCTCTGACCCTCGCGTCCCGCGCCAGGTGTGTGTGAGCATCAGGGTTATCCAAGCTGCCCCTATGGATCGCTTCAATGGATACCTTCAAATCCCCCTTTAAGAATAGATCGAGTAGCACCGGGATCGTTAACCAAACACAAACGAGGGACTCTGCCTGCTGGCCAGTGCCACCGAGCCCCGAGGATGGCAATGCAGCCGCCCCGGCTTCAGTACCAACAGCAGGCTCAGGTTATTGGACAGCCGTCTTCGACTATGATGCGAATGCCGACGATGAGCTTAGCTTGCGGAAGGGGGACTTGGTGGAAGTACTGTCGAAGGATTCGCTAGTCTCGGGGGATGAAGGTTGGTGGACAGGGATGATAGAGGATAGGGTTGGAATTTTCCCCAGCAATTACGTTAGCAGTGGCATATCTGAAAAGATACGGAACACGGCTGGCGAAGATTACTCCGAGTACTCAGTGCCACAGTTACACCGTGAGTATACGTCGTTATGTCACATTACAGCAGTTTATTGTTTTCATTCATCCAATTTGCAGTGTTATTTTACTGTGATGTGGTAATGCATAGTCAGAACTGTTCAGTTTTGCTAATTGCAATGTCACTGGTCTGAGTTACGAATCCGAAGTTGTCCTCGGGTCTTTTTCGTTACTAGCCTAGCTGCTGCAGCTAGCGACCTCACCACTCCAGTGTCTTTCTGGCTGCCAGCCGTCTTTAAAATAAATAAATAATAATAATTGTTCAGATTCCTCTTGTCTAGCAGGGCCGTAAAGCCTCCATGATTTCTCTCGTCTATAATGATAAACAATCAAAGAAGCATCTCAAAATCAAAGTATTGTTTCCATATTATATATTTTGAATTGTGACTGCATTGCATTTACTGATCCATACCATCATAAATACGCAAATGTATTTACTATTTAATGTCAATTTGCTATTGGAACATTATTGTATATGTATGTCATGATGCCCAACATATTTTGGCAATTAAACTTATAACAAAGCGTTCAAAGTTGAGGAGGTCTATTCCTTCTTTTCTGCTGAAATATATCCTGTAAAGGCCATTTCATTAGCCTTTGTTTTGTCGGTTGTTGTCTATATAGGAATGTTTCTTTAACTTCTAAATGCTACAACACATTTTTTAAAGCTCAAATATGTTTAAATCGTCGTCGTTCGTATATAATTCGTATACATATAAAAATTATAATTGGCCCTCGACAAAAATATTCAATTTATTATTTGGATGTTTAGAAATTCTTGCTTTACGCTGACTAAGTTTTTCGATAACGTACACCTTGATAAGTTGTTGGATGTTTTTAAAAGTGGTTTTATATTATCTTTTGAACATATGATGTGTAGTATGACCCATTTCTAAAGGCCAGTGGGTTCCATCCTATGGTCTTGTTGTATTAATATGTTTGTGTAATATATTTAAAAGATTGAGTCTGTATTACCCTTTGAGGTAAAAAAAAAAAAAGAAAGAAAATAATTTGGTTATTTTAATTAATTTCAAATAAGATAATATATTCAGTCTGCCCAGTCAAATTCAGAGCAGGGGACCGCACATTAAATTTCTGCAATGAATAGCCTACCCACTGAAATAACATTTTGATAATGGTAGTTGGCCCACTTTATTTCCATAGATGAGTGATGGATTTTACATTTTAAATTAAATGAAAGTTGTTGTTCATTGCCACTGATCCGTCAGATGCAAACCAGAATGATTCTACTGAGCATCCACAAATCTAGCCCTGAACTAACTGGGCATCAAAACCAAATGCAAGCATGTAGTGTAAATAAGAGATTTGTGTAATAAACAGAATCTTACTGCGCCCCAGCAGATAAATGGGATTATAAGTTAAAAGCCAGAGATTGATCAACCACTTGCCGGCTCGGCTATGAAGTATTTTTCTATTATGTCATTATTGTCTTGCAAAAAGCAATTTTGAATTTCAGTGCCTTTCATAGCGGACACTCCTTGATCTGTTTCTTAATTTATTTTTATTTTTTTAATTATTTAATTACATGTTGTTCGTATTTTCTTGTTCTCTATGTCTGCTGCCCTAGTTTTACCTACCACTTCCTGCCTGAAATTTTTATGAGGTACAGACTACTGTGCAATACAGTGTTTGCGGTTCACACAGTTTAATTTTTCAGCCCTGTGTGTTGAGAACTGTGTAAAGTTGACCAGGTCACAGGACCTTCACTCTAGCCCTCAGTCTGCGTAGTGTTCCTGAGGCATGGGGAATCAGTGAACTTCCAATGTTGGGGGAGAATAAGGAAACGCACTGAGCTTGGGTTTGGAATAGAAGGTTAAAGTGCTACATGCGCTTTTAGGGTATTCCTTCAAACAAGGACAACGTGTGAAAATTCAACCACTGTCATATAAAACAAATGTCCGCGCACTCACTGTTCAGTGTCACAGGTCCCTGTACTATTGATTTTTCCTCACCGGGCAGGGTTACCAGAGACAACAGTGGCGCTAAAGTGATGTGTTTCTGATATTGTTTAGGGTTTATTTTTTGCCTCTCTCCATCCTCTGATCCTCCAATTCCTCCCTTTCTTTCCTTGTGTTTCACATTCTCCCTCTGTTGTCGATACTTTGCCCACATTTCCTTTTGATGCCTTCCAGTATTGCTCTTGGGAAAAATGTTTTTTCCTCCCTAGCACATCATGTCAAAATCTTTCTCTCTAATGTATTGCGCCTGTCCTCCTCTCTTTCCATTTGTCCTCGCAGTGCTGGAGATTGAGTTTTCGGAGCTAGCCCTAGAGGAGATCATTGGGGTGGGGGGTTTTGGGAAGGTGTACAGAGCGCTCTGGCGGGGAGTAGAGGTGGCGGTGAAGGCGGCCCGGCGAGACCCCGATGAGGAGGAAGGCCAAACCCTGGAGAGCGTGCGGCAGGAGGCCAAGCTCTTCGCCATGCTCCGCCACCCCAACATCATGGCCCTGGTGGGCGTGTGCCTGCAGGAGCCCAACCTGTGCCTGGTGATGGAGTTTGCCCGCGGCGGCTCGCTGAACCGCGCCCTCTCAGGGAAGCGCATCCCACCCCAGACGCTGGTGGACTGGGCCGTGCAGATCGCCCGCGCCATGCTCTACCTGCACTGCCAGGCCATCGTTCCCATCATACACAGGGACCTCAAGTCCAGCAACAGTAAGAGTGGTCTTCCTTATTTACACAAACCACGTGGCCTGTTACAAACCCAGTCGTTCACTACCCTGTGTTTAGGCTGACACAAGAAATTAATGATATTTTTTTTTGTTTTTACTCTCGGGGGGGGGGGGGAGGGTTTAGATTAAATAAAACCTGAGGGAACTGTAGGGTTTTACTGAATAATGATGCATTTTTTCAGCTTCCTAAATTCAGGCAATTTTGTAATGTCTCTGAATTTGCATGAGCCAAGTCAAATCTGTAGCTGTGAAAACATTCCTGTCAACTTCCTGCATCTCCTCTGTGCTTGGGTGTGAGGAGGTTTGTAACCGTTATTGCTCATCCCAGACATGAAATCTAATGTATAATCTCCCTCACTTCTATAATGGTCCTGAAGAGACTACTGCAGTTATTGTAGTTTTTACTCATTAAACTCCAGCTGCTTTGAGTGTTCTGATACACTGTTTTTAAAAAATAAGAAAACACAAAAATAAGCCACATCTGGCAGATATGATGGGTGCTGCTGAAGCTTGAGATGCAGTTTTGTTAGCAAACTTTCTTCTATAATGGGCCTCCTCATTTCCCTTAGTCCTTCTGTGTAAAATAGTAACGTGGCAGTTGGTTTTTTTTTGTGTGAATGGGGGATGGGTTGGAAGGGTAATCCTGTATTTTGCTGTATGTTTACCCTGTTGGATCCCTTAAATCCCTAGTAATGAGCTTCGGGTTTATCTTGTGCTCAGACTTTCACATTTCATTGGATACTCTGAGGTGGTTAGCTCAAACCGAAGCATCCCATTGGTTTCTCCAGAGTGATTAAATCAGAGCCTTGATTCTAATTGGCTGCTCAGGGTGGTGATTGGTTTGTCTCTTTTGCTGGCACCACCTGCTCTGTGTGGGCAGGAAAAGAACCACACCTCCAGCAAATTCAAAATTACAGTTTCCAGAAATCATGGCGCACAAAACCTCCCTGCGATTGTGGTCAGCATCTTACAGTACTAATGACAACTGCTGCAGAGCGATGATGCCTCATCTCTACCATATGACATTAAAACTGTATGTGGTTTCATCATTGGTGGGTTAAAGTGTGTTTGTGTGTGTGTGAGTAAAACGTACTTTTTTACCTTTAGTTCTAGTACTATAGATTTACATCTCAGATTTGTTAGCTTTGTTATTGTTTATTTGATTGAGACAATTAGATGTTACGCATAAAAACTAAAAACGACTTAATATGATAATATCATGGTATTCTTATGGTATTAGCTCTATAGAACTGATTATAGTCAAACCCTTTCCAAAGTAGCTGAGTCAAAAGAAATAGTCTGTGTGAATATACTATATATTGAGGAATCTGTTTCGCTAGCACTTGCTCATTGATTCATTAGACGTGCTTTGTGCGTGGCTCTCTCTGAGTCTTATTTGTAAAGACTCAAGACTGCTTGATTGATTTCCCTGTTGTCTCCTCATTACCTCATTGACTATCCTCTGCCTCTTCTTCACTCCTTCTCCACGGTTGTGTCAAAAATACCCCTGAGCTGCCAGGTTAAACATGTCACTTTAACCAACCTGTTCAATAGGCGATCACACAAGGTCGCAACAGCCACACGCTCATCCCCAGTACAGCAACATGCTATGACCAGGATCACCATCAGTGCAGTACGATTGGAAGTGGTAGAAAATTCAATGTAATTTGTTTAGAATGTGAACCTACAACCTACCCAGCACTCCTGGTGTCCATCTCTGTGGTCTCTTTTGATTTCAGCACTCAGTGGCCAGTTTATTAGGTACACCCATCTAGTATCAGGTTGTACCTCCTTTGCCCTCAGAACTGCCTAAATTCTTTGGGGCATGGATTCTACAAGGTGTCGGAAATGTTCCATATGTTAGTCCATGCTGACGCAATGGCATCATGCAGTTGCTGCCAATTTGACAGCGGTACATTTGTGCTGTAAACAGCTTGTTCCATCTCATCACAAAGAGTTCATTCTTAGACAATATGGGCTTCGTGACATGGCGCATTATCCTGCTGGAAGTATCCATGTGACAAAGGGTAAACTTTCACCGATAAGGGATGAACCTTGTCCACAACAATGTTCAGATATACTATGATGTTCAAACGTTGCTCAGTCGGTATTAAGGGATCTAACATGTGCCGGGAAAATATTCTCCACACCATTACGTCACTGCCGCAAGCCTGTACTGTTGACACCAAGCAGGATGGGTCCATGACTGAATCTTACCATCAGCATTACGGAACAGGAACCGGAACGGAACCTGATCGATTGTCTGTAGGAGCCATCCATTTTGAACAGGTGTTGTACCTATTGAACTGGCCACTGAGTGTAGATACAGAATCAAGTATTTAGAATACATTGTTGTTATATGTAACTTATTAATTATATTGATCTGAAACCATAATTAAAAGGAAGAAGCTGTTGATATCTGAAGGACAGTAAGATATCTTGTTGGGGTGTGTTCAATTCTCCTCCCTCCTGTGGTGTACATTATTCTGTACATTACAGTTGATATTTTTCTTATTGATCAGATAAATCTGACATGACAACCTTTCAGCTCCTCTCCAAGGATACTTTGATTATGATATGGGGACACGATGGTTGCCAGAACTAGAGAAGTGCTTTAGGATCAGATGCATGTAGCATTGAAGTAGTAAACCGGTTAGAACAGTCATGATTGCAAGTGCTAAAACAGATGGTTTGCCATTTTGCTGGTACCTCTACAAACCCACAATGCTGCTGAATGGAAATTGTTGGGAAGAAGGGGACAGGACTGTAGTTTTGGGAGTCTTATATAGCATTCAGGGTGGGATGGTCAGCAACATGTTTTGTGTTGAGTTGGTATGTTCGATTGTGTGAGGGTAGACCAGAACACCAAAAGGTAGGCATGACTTAAGTGGAAAGTAATGTGCATGAAAGGAGGATGATGTTTAGAAGTAAAGAAAGACCCAGGTTCTTGTTTATTTATACTCCTGATATTTTTTTCTGCAGTCAGCATTTTATCAATATTTGTTTATATTAATGTAAAATATTAAATATATATATATTTTTTGATGCCCTTATTCTTGCACATTTTATTTTTTCTCATTTGGGTTGCCTTATAGGGTTGGATAACAGAGTAGCATGAAGTGGAACCAAATTTTTAAAAATTGCTTTACCCGGTGACCTGTGCTGCTGTAGGGAACCTCAGGATTTCTGGGGTTTTCATGGTAGTGATGGAGTATGTTCTAGCTGCCCAGGGTCTTAGAAGGATCATTCAAAATCTGGAGTTTTTGGACTGGTTTAAAAAAGGTGGGCCTGCTGGAACAGCATTTAACACAACAACAGAACCGTTCTGACACATTTGCGAGAAGAACAAGGTGCCGCTGTAAGTGCCATGTCTGTTAATCGTGTCAGTGTAGTAAAATGCAGATGCTCCTACTCCTCCCACTGAGTCACTGTTCATTGACTTTTTACGGGAGTTTACTTACTCTCATTCCTCAACTGCTTTCACTTTCTCTCCTCCATGTCTTTTTTTCTCCTTTCCTCATACCACCTCCCTCACGTTTTCCTCACTCTCACTCCTGACTTTTTATTCATTTGTTTTTTCTTCATTTATCAATTTTATTATTTGGTGGGCATCGCTGTAAACCTTCAATCTTCATCTTTTCCTCTCCGCCCAATATTGCGACCATTGTGCAACCTTCCTCACCCTTCAAACCCTCTCTGCCTTCAAAAAAACAATGTCCACCTCCACCTCCTACAACCCCCACCCCCACATCAATGGCCCTTCCACCCCTTCTGGATCCCACACACTGTGTGTCCGCTACAGTCCTGATCCTAGAGAAGGTGGAAAAGGAGGACCTGAGCAGTAAGACCCTGAAGATCACAGACTTCGGCCTGGCGCGGGAATGGCATCGCACCACCAAGATGAGCGCTGCTGGCACCTATGCCTGGATGGCCCCCGAGGTCATTCGCTCCTCCACCTTTTCCAAGGGCAGCGACGTGTGGAGGTGGGCAGCAGGAAGTTGGAAGGAGGAAGTGATGGATCTTGAAATGTCTGTGCAGACGCGGCTTGTCAGGATCATAGATGAATATCGTTCTCTAACTTCTCACAAATGTACTCACAAAGTATGTAGAAGCATCATCCCATTGTTAATAAATTAATTAATTAATTAATAATGGAATATGTAATATTACCTCTGTTTTATTTTGATGAAAAGGTTGTATGTGGACAACCAAACTCATCTTATCAATTAGAATACATTTCAGACTGTTCAGCACTGACAGTGGAACATAAAAGGCAGTTTCATATTCCAATAACACACCTGGGCTTTGGCACTTGTCTGGTGTGATGGCAAACTCGCTCTTCCTGATGTAATCCACTTTCACTGCGCGCCAGACGTTAAGAAGCTAGGCTCTGCTATTTTTGTCTCAAAGGCAGGTTTCTCCTTCCAGAGGGGATCAAGGCATTGCAGTTGAGAGGCGAGAGACAATGGTGGAACTCTCTACTGTGGGGCCTCTGGCAGAGTGTCAGCCATACGCCACGAAAACCAGCAGCCCCATGTGTATTAGCAACGAATGTCAGCGATACACCGCATTCTCCCAATAAACATAAATCTCTCTGCCATTTTTGGATAAGGGGCTTAAATAGTGCCTCTTTCAAAGCTGTTCTGCGGGGTGTAAAGATAGTCCTTCTCAAACTTAATTTGGTTACATAAGTATTGGGAAACTTATGGTTCTAATTTCTGTCATCATCGCATCACTAGTCCGTTTACTGTCGATGTTACTGTGGTATAAAGAACTTCTATGATTTGCAGTCTACATGTGGAAATAGAGTGTTTGAGAGTGTCTTAAGGTTCATGTTGCTATTTAATGCGTTGGTTACTATAGCAGATTAGGAAAGATTAGGAACCACACCTTTTTTTCTATCAAGGTCCTCAAATTCTGGTCCTGTTTCTGTCATTGACTCTTTGTCCTGTCCTCACTTTTTCTCTCTCTTTGCTGCTCTCCCTTCTTTTCCCTAGTTACGGCGTGCTGTTGTGGGAGCTGCTGACAGGCGAGGTGCCATTTCGGGGTATAGACGGTCTGGCAGTGGCCTATGGAGTGGCCATGAACAAGCTAGCACTGCCCATCCCCTCTACCTGTCCCGAACCCTTTGCCCGCCTAATGGAGGGTGAGAAGCGCCTTCCTCACTATTGTATCAAAGCTGAACACTGTGCCAGCCTAGCTATTCATCCTATGGAACTCGTTATGTACTGAATCAGGTTTTTTTTTTTTTGGAGGTATAAGTGTTTGTGTGTGATTTAAGCACCTTCTGTCAACACAGTTATAATGGTCAGTTAATTATCATTTGAACATTTGAACTCTCAGATTACATCTGATGGATTTAAGTTATTATAAAATTTTGTAGCCATGTTGTTAAAGTCCAAACGGCTTTTTCTACAGTTCACTTAAGTAATTAGTTTCTTCTGGAGAAACACACCCAGTCCCCCGTGTCTCTGACGGCACCCTCTCACTTTGCAGACTGCTGGAACCCAGACCCGCATGCCCGTCCCTCATTTACCAGCATCTTGGACCAGCTGACTGCCATTGAGGAGTCTGGGTTCTTCGAGATGCCTGCTGAGTCATTTCATTCGCTCCAGGATGACTGGAAGCTGGAGGTCCAAGAGATGTTCGACCAGCTTAGGGACAAGGAGAAGGTATGTGCCGATTTCAGTTACTTCTAATGCATTGATTCATGAACTTAACTCATAATTCTGACTGAATCAGAGGATCAGCAAGCCGTCTTTGCTCCAATGTTTTCTCTCCTACTCACTTTCCAACATTGACCCCTCTCTTCAACCTGCCACCCCACCTGACGCCCGGTGCCCCATGCCAGGAGTTGCGGTCCTGGGAGGAGGAGTTGAGCCGGGCTGCGCTGCAGCAGAAGAGCCAGGAGGAGGCGCTGCGTAGACGGGAGCAGGAGCTGGCCGAGCGGGAGATCCACATCCTGGAACGCGAGCTCAACGTCATCATCCATCAGCTATACCAAGAGAAGCCCCGGGTAGAAAGCCGGCAGGGCAAGTTCCGCCGCAGCCGCCTCAAGCTGAGGGATGGGAATCGGATTAGCTTGCCCTCCGGTACGAACGTGGAACACTGCAGTGTTTGCATGTCTTTGTCTACGAGTGTATCTGCTGAGCAAATAGAAGTCCTCTCAGTCCTGATCCTGAAGGCTTACTGTGAGTGCAGGTTCCATTCCAGCAAAGCACTTTAGCTCTTGGACCACCTATTTATTGGTCTAATTGAGCTAATTTAGTCTTTCCTCACCGCACTAAGGTCGTTAGCTACTCAAAGAGGGTTGAAAATCCAGGACCAGGGTTGAGAATCCCTGCTGAATGGTCATTGTTACTATAACAATGTCAATATAATATAAACTATATAAATTACTATAAAATTATGAGGGTTAAATGCCTAATCTAAGCATGTATGGGCTTGTTGTGGATCTGTGTGGGGCCGCACACCCTAGATTTTCAGCACAAGATCACAGTGCAGGCTTCGCCCACTCTGGACCGGCGTCGCAGCTTGCTGGGCAGCTCCTCCAGCCCTCCGACCAGCCCCCCCCTTCTGCCCCGCCTGAGGGCAATACAGCGTATGTATTCTGTTTCTGTTCATGCTCCACCTAGGTCTTCCTGATGCACTGTTAATGTATGAAAATTCAGCATAAGCATAAATTGCCAGTTTATTGTTTGACATTTATAACAGTTGAACATTATCAGCGTTTAACAACAACATTTCTTTACACATGCCAAGTTTTTACTTCGCCACGCTGCCTTGCAGTGACCCCCCGAGATGGCGGCAAGGGTTGGGGGCGGAACGCGGCCTTCCAGCTTGACGAGGAGGAGGAGAGGAAGGGCTCAAGGAAGAAGGGCCGCACCTGGGGATCGGGGCCGCACTGTCACCGGGAGCAGCGAGCGGGTGAAGAAAGGTGAAATGGGTGCAGAAGTGGGTGTGGACAAGTTATATTTAGTGCAGGCTATCATCAGTGCTGTAGCTCCCTATTATGAATGCCCCAACAGTGGGAAGGCCCTGCTGGAGGGGAACAGACAGCGGTCCTGCAGTGCCCCCAACCTGCGGAGATCTCCCCGACACAGCCCTGCTGTCCCAGGGGTGCCCAGCCTAGCAGAGATGGGTGAGGATTGGCACTGAGTGCTATCGCAAATGCACAACGCATTAGCACACATACATTCCGATGGTAATACATACACAGACATTCTCACGCTAGTAATTAATCACAAAAAAGTTTCATTTTTGTCTGAGTGCATATGTAAAAGTTTTGACAATCGGAATCAATGAAGATGCTGAGGATGATTGTCATGTTTCTCCTGAGTATATTCTAAATGGACAGAACTGAGCTTGTCCCAGAGACTTCAATGGTCCAGCTGTCCAAAATCAGGGGGTGTGTTATCATGATATAAGCAATTTAATATATTATATGATAATATGCTTACAGTTTTGGAGAAAAATAAATAAATAAAGGATTTAATGCACGGCTCTCCCTGCAGAAAACGAGGACTGCTGCTACCCTACTGAGCCTGGGAAGTCTCCGAGTCATTCCTACTTGTGTATCCCCTTCCACAAGGACGGCCATGTGGCAGAGGCCAGCAACGGAGAGCAGCCCGTCACTGGCCATGCACCTGACACGCCTCCCAGCTGTACTAGACGGAGCCCGAGTGGGGGGCGTCGCTCAGAGCTGGTCCTGCTGGGCTGCGGAGCACTGCTGGCTGCTGTGGGGCTGGGGTTTGACCTTCTAGGCCTCGGCCGGCAAGAGGAAAGCAGCAAACCACTCTGGCAGGGCTTCTTCCATAGGGCCGGGGGACAGCGCCGTAGCACAAGCCCCCCCATGCGAAAAATGTTCCGCCGGGAGAGTCCCCTGCGGCCCCCCGCTCCCCTGCCGGAGCGACCCATCCCATCCTCCCTCACATTGCTGTCCCTCTCCTCTGTGTCAGACTGCAACTCTACACGCTCGCTGCTGCGCTCTGACAGTGAGGAGCTCCTGGTGTACCGGCCCGTTTCCCCCTCCACGCCACCCCAACCAGCTCAGCTCAATCCCCTCGTCAACACCCACTTGGAGAGCTTCAAGCGGCACCCCCGTCAGTCTCTTACCCCCACCCACATCCCTTCTGCCCCCAGCGCCTCCTGCGGCCTGCATCGAACTCCGTCAGATGGAGCCATCAAGAGGGGATGCCCTCCAAATAATCTCCACCCACAGCCTGTTAAGGGGATCCCCGAAACTATGGGTCAGTATGGTCTTTCATTCATTTCAGATCTTCCTCATTTTATATGGTATTGCTCAGTTCCTGTAAAAAAAATGTTTTCTGGTTCATACAGCTCATTGATTGAGAGCCTGAACCTACTGTGCAATAGTGTGTGTAGACTGCGGTGTGGAAAAGAGATGGGTGGCTCGAATGCGGCTGGGTTGCCCTTTGTAATTTCTAAATGTATTTTTCCATTATATTCTAGAAAAAATCCTCACGTTTCTCAATTTGTGTCTTTTCTGATAAGTGCTTTAATTAAAAAATGGTCAAGGTTGTTTTATAATTGTCTGAAGCGACTTTGTTTAAAGGGATTTGATGTAAAGATGTGATAAATTATAATAGTTACTATAAATTAATATATTATTCTACAATTTGTTTGGTGTTGCACTACATGCTGCAATGTTTTAATGAAGCATGGCTTGGCAGTACCTATATAAATTTATCTCTACAAAATTAGTATTCACATTTTTACAATTATTGGTTGCGTACGGTTTGTTCAGACTGCATACGGTTTGTACAGTTTTATGGATTGCTCAATTTCATTTTGTATCTTTTTCCTGTGATTTAGGCTGTGTGCACGTTTCAACTTTCGTTGTAATTTTCCCCTTTCTACACTCTAGCCAAGGGCCTTAAAGCTGATGTTGCCGAGGTCCCCCGCTTGCCAGACCCAAATTTGGTCTTTCCTCCTACACCGCGACGTCGCGGCCCCTTAGAACGACCAAAAACCCTGGACTTCCTGGCCCGGCCTCGCCCTTCTCCGCGGGCTCGCCTTGAGGCTCACCGGGGCGAATCCCCAGGTGGCCGGGGCAGAGGGGTGGGGCACTACAGTGGTGAGTCCCCCGCCCGCACCTCCAGTACAGAGACTCCACCAACTGTTGAATTCAGGACCGTCGCACCAGTTCTCCCCACCCCCTTGGAACCCCCGACACCCCACTCCCACCAGAGGAGCGGCAGTCTGCTGGACCAGCAAGATGAGGGACAGTGTCGGGATGGGACGCTCCCCCTCTGCAGGCCTGAACCTAGCCTGCCCAATGACTCGCCCTACTGCCTCCGGTCCTAACTCTAAACTCGCCAAGCGCTACTGTGGGAACGTAAGGGCAATGGCACTACAAGAACCTGTCATGTCCTCTCATGGATGCCTACATTTATGGAGCATGCTTTGAACCCTTGAACTACTGGAAACTCTATGAATTTGTAAACTATCTATTGCTTTGGCCTGATTAGATGAGTGCAGGAACAGTAACTCCTGATAGATTTCTGTTGTTGCTGTTCCTAAGTGGACCCAGTTTCTCCTTCTCCCTTTTCTGCTATCATCTATCCATGACCCCATGGTGCTCTATGTAAACATAAAGATGCCAGGTTCTTAACACCTGGTAACCAGCCAAAAAGCAACAGGAAGAGAGCTGGCTGGAAAGGTATTTTATTTTACTATGACACTGTAAAGAATGCTTATAGCTTTAACTTGTGTCTTCATCTTCACTACTGTTCAAGGTCCTCTGTTTCGAAGAGGACTTTGTAACAGGTCCATGAATGTAAAGTGCTTTGCATTCAGAGTGAAATGGGGTAATTATTTCTGCCTGTAAGCCTCGACACTCTGTTTCACTGACAGTCTGCGTGTTGCACGTACTGGAATGTGGGGACACTTTGTGGTTTTGCGCTGCCTCCCTGGTGCGAGCCAGGACTCACACGAAGCTGTACTGTACATTACCAGAGCAGCTGTCATGTGAGCTGCAATCTATCGTGTCTTCGCTAACTTTGTCCGAAGGGTTGGCTCTCTGTTGTTTGTCCGTTCTACCAAATGAGAGCCGACTGAGATGCGAATGAGCACTTTACCATGCTGCGTACCCCCATGCGCCATTAGTGCATAGGAAAAGGGAAACAAATCTCTGTAAAAGTTTCTTTGTGTTTTATCTGTGGCCCGGTGACCAAGGTCTGATTATAACTATCGACAGTTGTTTAAAATGTGTTGGGAAATTGTGAATGGTTGTTGATATCTGCCTGTCAGAGCTGATCGTCTGAGAACTCTTAGAGTAGATATGACTCAGTTGTGGGATGTTTTCAGCATGCATCTTGTTTAATTGACAAGCCCTGGTGGCTTGTCTGTCTATTTATTTATTTATTTATTTATTTATTTATTTATTTATTTGTATGTTTGTTTGTTTCTGTTTATTTTTCTGCCTTGCTTTGTAATGTATTTTATTGAATGCTTGTATGACAGTGTTCCAAACTGTTGATTTTTCTTTGTCTAGAAAAATAAGAAAACCTGTTGAACTTGGTTCTAGGACTCCTTTCTGTGTCGGGGAGTGTAGTCCTCCAGGTTGCTCTGCCTGTCACCTGTATCCTATCTTTCCAGAATGTGGTTAGGGTATCCAAAGTGAACCCAGGAGACTGGGTAAGTATTGTCTCTTTTAAAGTCTTTATTTTGTGACTTAAGGCAACTACCCAACTCCGGGGGATGGGGGGGGGTTAAACATTGTCTTGGAGGAAAATACTCAACTGACATATGGACTGGTATCTCAGTGTCAAAGTGCCGATGTTCAAGCTCAAACCATGTTTTTTCTTCATTCATATCCATCTTATGCACAAATTTGTCATAGAAACTGTTATAATATTTACCATCAATGATCATCATGTCTTGTTTTGCATTTAAAGGCCTCGAATAGAGGTACCCAATCTAGATTCTTCTGACTGCGAGCTTCACGTGGTCTAACAAAGTTAGCACTTTGTACTAAGGATGTTTGTGCATGTTACCGCTACACAACACCACCCACCCCCAGCTCTTCAGGTAGGCTTAGATGCCACCTCACCCTGTTACATCGCTGTTTTCCTTCTCAGGCTGGTTATTTGAGCAAATATCCTAGATTTTATGTAGCTGTTGGGAGCATGAATTATAGGACTTCAGGTGAGAAGACATTCTTGGAACTTTACAAAAGTAGCAACAAAGCAAAGTCCAATTATTCTGGTTATATCATGACCGTGTGGGTGTCAAACTTCCGTTGGGAAACTTTGCTTGCAATATTAAATTGTGTTCAAATGATCTGAAAACTGTTCTGTGAAGAAACATTTTGGTAGGATGTTGAGTTATAGTGTCTATAAATACTGTAATACAAACAAATGATGTTTGTTTTGATGTTTTAACCAAGGTTGCTGAGCAGGCTTGTGTCAACAAAAAAGTGTCTTTAATGGATAACTGGGGGAAATTACCACTATGAAGGAGACAGTACGTTGTTAGATACTGTTGTAGAACTTGTATTTACACTGGATCACATGAATAAAATCCTAGTTAAAAAGAAAAAAAATATTTGAGGTATATTGCTATGTGGTGTTTTATTTTTGACAATACTTTCGAAAGGTTACCTTTTTATGTTGTTATCAACACATGTTAAGACTGCTGTTTAATTCAGACACTCTTGAATTTGTCTGTAATAATCTAGGTGCAAGTGATTGGATTAGTTTGGCCATAGTAAAATGGTGTGATCCCTGTTCTTTCTTGTTCCTAGATACAGAGCCAAGTTATGTATATGTATATGGTAATCATGAAATGCATTTTTTGCTTACCTGAACTGAATGAAACTGAAGGTTGTCAAGTTTTTGAACAGTATTCTTGGCTTCTAGTCTTTTCCTCAGAGAAGTAACTGGAATCATTTCCCCTCCTGGCATTGAGAACACCAGTGACTATGTAATTTCTTCTTTTTTTAAATAATGCAAAAACTGAAATCGTAAAAATAAATAAATTATGAACTAAAATAGATACTGGAATTGATATCCAAAATAAATGTTTTGGGACCATTAAAACAAAACTAAAACTGAAATGGAGCCACTAAACAGTATTTAAATATCATAGATATACACATACTGATAACAGAAAGTGTTTTTTGGGACAATACAGACACAGTGGTCCCTTGGATGCCTTTGTGACTCCACAGTCGCCTAACACCTGCAGAACGCTTCATTCGGATTCAGATGAGTTGGCATGATAACGAGTGCGACCAAAAAACCTCAAGACAATGCAACCTTGGTTTCCATTGAAATATATATTTTTTGTTTGCAATAAACAAATGTTGCTTTATGCGATCAATTAGATGGAATTCAAATGCAATAAAGCTAAATTTCTTTCATACTTTTTGTAGAGGTAAGGTGACCGGAATACATTTTTAAATTTCATTTAGATCTGATTGTACAAGAAAGGGCGTGATATTCATTGAAATGTTTTCAGGAATTAAAAGCTATTAACACGTAATTAGCTATATAGCTAGTTAAATCACATTTTCCAAGGAATGTTTGTGCATGAAATGTATGCTAATCTCGGATAACGGAATAAGCTAGGAAGATCAAATTTGCAGTATTTGTTTCCTAAATTAATTCATGCAAGCATGCTGTGCCTTAACATCAGAAAAGCCTGGGATTCTTTTGAACAGGGCTGTCAATTTATTTTTTGCTACTAATTCTTGCATATGACTGGAAAGGGATAATGTTACGCACAAAGCTGTACTACACGTCATGTCAGGTTTTAGAAAACTTCCTCCCCTTTAACGATTAACCGTTGATGGGCCTTGTCAAGCCGACTGTCTGCCAGACATCTTACAAGAAACATTAAACGAAACTAATACATTTAGAAATGTTAATGGTTAATGAAATGATCAAGAACATATTGTAATATCATAGTTTTTGTCCGTTTTTAACTTATGCTGTAATTCTCACTGGTATGCAGCAATTATGTTATTTAGGTTGCTATACTAAATAAAACTTATGTTATAAATTCAAAACAAGACAAATACCAACAGCAGCTAATGCCTCTGCACAAACACATTTGAGTGTTGTGTGAAATTTTTAGTCATTGATTGAAAGGAAAGATACCATGAATGCAGGCCTTGGATGATCTTGATGAATTGTTATCATACAGATCTTGGATGAATTTTACTACAGTGACATCACACAGTGCAGTAAGCAAAACACCAGAATTCTTTAACCTGGTTGTACCCACATCTGCAATCACCATTAACCAAAATGTTCTTAACTGACCTACACACTCGCCCACTAAATACAAACAAGAAGTAACATTAACTATATCAATATTTGTTAATCTGTTGTCCATAACCAGTCCATCGCAAGAAGGGAGACCATCAGACTGACCAGCACATATAGATACAGCCACACGCAGGGTCAATTTCAATCCACTGAACAAGCAAGTCAACATAATGGTAATTCAATTCAGATTCAAACCAAGGGTTAGCACTGAGCCACAATGCCATCCAATATATAGATAAATATAATGAAAAGAGGAAATGTTCCCCAAATTTTAAATAAGACAAAATCTTAATTTAACTAACATTTACTGCATACATTTAAGCTTGGTGATTTTGCATTTTGTTCATGAGACTACAGTCTGAAGGGACTATTCTGTAATTTTTTTATTTCTTCAATAGGAGCCCCATGTGAATTCCTTTGACTTTATGTTTCCATTGTTTAAGTATAAAAAAGATGCTTATTAAAAACAATTTTACTAACGCAATTAAAGTTTCAATTTGGTCCCAGCCTAAGTGTACTCCACAAAAAACCATCCATTGAGTTACACAGTGTTTTAGATACATGCTTCAATTATACTGAACACCTCAAAGTCAGAATGGGGTCCTGTATGGTAATCATAGAAATAATTGATTCTAGCAACTTGCTAGAGCTAAAACGTGGTAAAGAAAGTTCTGTGGGAAAATTCATCTGCTAAAATGAGAATGTGTGTGTTGCTGAGAATTCCCATTTCATTAGCTGTCTGACTGATATCCAAGTGGAAAATCAATTAAAGCTAAGTATGCCAAAAATGTATACATCAGTTATAATTTTATGGAGATATAATCTATTGTAAATTTACAGTGAATAGATTCAATACCTACGCCAGCAGGGAAATCCACAACCAAATGAGAATGTGACTGTAATAGATTGTGTTATATATACTCCGCTGCTTAGTTTCTTCAAACAGAGGTGTGTTGACTTACAAAGAATAGCACTGCAATCGCCTTTAATAATCAATGTGCTTTTTCCATCTCATACCAATTCCCATTACAGTATTTTGTGAGACACAGAGGAATGAAACACAGCTAAATAATGTTTATATTATAATACAGTATGATAGACTATGAAAACACAAGACTTGCGGTTAGTTCTAAAGTTTTTTTTCATCAGTTAATTCCTCAGTCAGTAATGGACAAACCACGTAAGACTGAATAAAGCCCAAACATAATTACATTTAAGTAAATATAACTTACGGTTCACTCAAATAGAATGTTATTATCTTCAAAAATGTTAAAAAAAAATTAATTGGGGGGGGCATTTAAATGCATAGCAAAAGCAGGGTCATGTAGATCAAATATGCACCTTGAGCCCATTCAAAACATAATAACTTAAGGGGTCATATTACTTTTCTAGGACGAAATGTTGAATGCATCAGACTGAAATGGTAAAATGTCCGTCAACATTGCTAGCAGGTGAAATTAATATAGTGCATAGACATCATCAAATAAATGATTTACTTCACATCAAAAACATTAAAAGGTATCGTGATATGATTAGCATGTATTACCACTTTTGTTTTCTTAACTACACGGACCCTGTCTAAACAGGGTTTTCAGACCATATGACATGTCTATATGCATGCAGTATATGCAACCATGAGTTAAACCATGAGTTTAATGTGGTGAATAGACACATTAATGCATTCTGCATTCAAGTGCAGTTCCAAAGCTGTCTGCTCCGTGCTGCGACTACTGCTGACATACTACCCTGTAGTGGCGAAGGCTTCAGGGCTCTTTTCATATTGATGCTATTGATGTCTCTAGTGGTGTTCATATTAGATCAGGATATTGGGGGACACAACTTTGTGAATCCATCTTCTTTAGTCTCTACATGTTGCAGATTGAAATGTCTACAGAGGCACATGTCATTAGTCACGGTGTATTTAAAACATATATTTAAAATCTTACATAGAGGCTCCAGCCATGTGACAGAATTAAACAAAATCCCAAATGTGAGATAAAACTGTTTTAACTTTTTATAGAACACACAGCTGCAACTTTTATCTTCCCTTTTCTAATCAGGTTGTTCCTGCTCTGTCTAGCCCTCGAACCTGGCAAAACAAAATTCCCTTTAAGTATTTAAACACCTTTAAAAAATCAGCAAATGTTGGACACTATTGCAATTTTCACAAACATTATCCCAAGTGGTGGTGAATACAGCTTGTTAATCAAGTACGCAGTTGTAGACACATGATGTCAATACATTGTACCACCATTAGCCACTATACACAGTACTTTGTAAGGTCTGTAAAAAATAAAATTAAAATGAAAAGTTATTAAATAGCACAGTAAAGAGTGGGGGAGCTCTAACGAGAAGATTTACTAGTGGACCTCAGTTATATAGGTCTACCACTGTATTATACAGTAAACTATTTTTTCTAAGCTCTTTAAAAAATATTATAAAAGACTAGAGATTCATGGCACACCCCAGTCCAATGACTGTGTGGGTGGTAATCCAAGTAGTGGGATGCCTACAGGCACATGTGCTGGAATCAGTGGAACGTGTCACTCAGTCTCACACAGTAACATAAGTGCTGAAACTTATTTAGATTTTTAGCTGGCAATTTTTGCTATTTCCATATTAATTTGTGATCTCTGAGACATTTTAAAGGGTTGTGGAATTTAGTTCAATTTAAATTAGAAGGAGGGTTGCATATGTGTGTGTGTATGTGTGTGCGAGTGTGTGTCTGTGAAGAGTTGCCCATAAGTAGATAAACAGTTCCCAACATTTCAATCCACTCACTCAGGACAGCCTCTGTGTTTTCTGATTTCCAACGTTTTAGCACCAACTTTTGTTGGTCATTAGCTAGCTTAGTAGCCATTATCCCCTATCCTAAAGAAAATTATGATTTAATAGTTTCAACAAATGCAACTGTATACCAATAATTAGTGCAACCTATTTGTGTACATATATAAATTTTAAGACTTTGGTCTGGGTGGAATTTGCACCTATAAAATATAAATTTGTGGTTTGTGGAAAGTTATTAAAAGGTTAGGGCATTGCCAGGTTACAGAGTCGGTATACAGCTTTCATGGCAGCGTTTCCTTGGAAACAACAGGCTCTGTTTATGAGGCCTCCTTCTCCCTCTGGGTGCTACGGCGGATCTTCATCTCAGTCAACTGAATATAGCGGATAACGTTGGTGTCTGTAGCACAAACACAGGAACACGGTGCTTTACTTTGTGCCAAACAAGAGCAGGAAACAGAGCAGGAACTCTCCATTAGTTGTTTTTAAAAAGCCATTTATCTTTTATATATGTAATATATATATACACATGAATTTGTACAGCTACACTCACACATATTTAGCTGTAGTCAGAGGTCAGTAACACTAAAATCCTTAAAATTGGCACCTTTAATAAATTATTCCTATATATATATATATATATGAAAAAATATTGAAAAAATATGAAAAATACCAAATATGTACCATATTGTTTTATTAAACTTAGGTACTAAGTTTTCACAGTATCTAAAAAAAAAAAGGTCAACAGTATCTACAAGGAAAAAGCAAGGTCACACTTACCAGATGGCTGCTGTTTGTGAGACTCTTTTAGGTAGTGCAGGGCCTTATGAAAGTCTCCCAGGTGGTAATAGGCCACTCCGGAACGGTACAACGCCTTGAAGTTTTCACCTTCTTTGCGAAGAACCTTTAGACAGTATTCCTTGACGCGCTCGTAGTTCACCAGTTCCATCTGCAACAGGCAAGCTGGCGCGGTGCGAAAAAGGTTAGCAATTAATGTTAATAACCAGTAGATTGTATAATGTTGTAAATACACCAGCCTGCTAAGCATAAATAAAATGCTAAGATTACATATTTAGGAACCTTTAAACTAGACAAAATAACCTTGTAACCATATCGATAGCATTAATGCACTATGATGATTTACATGTAAAGTTATCATTGTTTTTGAGCGGTTCCAAATTGGTATGGTATTATGAGATTTTTTGACGTTATCAATTCATGGTTATAAACCAAAAATAACAAATAGCCTATGTTTTTAATATGTGCCTCATAAGCTTTGCCATTAATCTTGAATTCACTGTCCTGTGAGCTTGCATTTTACAGTTGTCACAATGTCCCCGTTTCATCACCATAGCCGGGGAGATCACTGTAGTTACCTGCGAGACTGTTGTAACATTCCAGCTCGGCGTTCTCCACGGCCCCCTTTTGCTCATCTGTCAAGGTAGACTTGCTTAAAGTTGGTAGTGCGGATGACGGCGACTTGGAGCTGACATCTGGGTCTCCCAACACCCTGCACAAGCCCTTCATCTCGAGCAGCGCCCGATGGTACTTACCAATCGCCTCTCTATATTTTTTATCCTTATAACACTGGGTCCCTTGCGTTTTGAAGTCAAGGGCACGTTTGACCAGGTCTGCTGGTTCAGTATGCGGCGGCTGTTTGACGACTGTACCATCGTGGTAGCGAACATGCTGCTGGGAGCGCATGTCTCTGGTTCGGCTACTTTGAGGCTGGCTGTACTGCTGCAGCCTGGAGGTACCGCCGATGCTGTTGCCAATAATATTACCACAGGTTCCACCTCCCTCTTGGTTGGTAGCATTCCCACCATTTCCAGCTTGGCTTTGATTCATCTTCCGATTGAACGTTATACGTCTATATACACCGTTTAAACTGAAATATAGGCTTTAAATTTCAAATAAACCAAGAGCTTGAAGATATATCTGCTCACCCGTCTTCATACCCAGTATTCTCAGTGCGATAGCGTAGTTTCCCGTCAGCGCGTTCTACTGGTGCCCGCTTTGGTCATTATTGTATACCTTAAATATAATATTATTGCAATATTCATATTTTCTCTGTTTTATTTTTAATTGCTCAGTCTAACGCGAAGTACCTTTCTTTGTTTTTTTTAAAGCGACACAGTGAACGCATCTTGATGCCAGCGTTTTGCCAACATCAAAAAAATGTAATTGTAAAGGAACAGGCTTTCTCTCGCGCGCTCTCTCACAGCACTGAAATATTACAGCCCGCCAGACTACAAAAGATACAGGCGGGTGAAGTCAGATTACTTAACATAAAATAATAATCCCTTATATTCGACCGATATATTTAAAGTGGTAATATCTTTGTGATATGAAATGTAAATGATAACATTATACCCATATTTTTTCGTATATTTTTTCCTTGGAATATGTGATTTTTCAATGATCTGAGAGACAAAGATAATGGATACATTTGTTTATATGTACTTTTGGTCACAATAGTGTATGTCGCACATTTAATTAACATTCTGGGTTTGTTATTAAGAAATTATTTATTCAATTAATATTGAACACAAATTGGTGACTACTAATATTTATCTTAATGCGACCATACTGCTGTTCTCCAAACACTCCTGAAAATGTGAGATGTCTATAAATGGCTGGCATGGCTCTTGAAGACTGACCCAGTGCAGCTGTTCATGGGGATTTGGGCGTGTCAGAGAATTGAGGTCTAAATTGTTGGGCTGGGTGGGGCCTGTTCTCTTTATAGTTGAAAGTGTGTGGAATTCTTGTGATCCAAAGAGCTGTAGAATATTCTGCTATTGATTCAACGTGTTCTATAATGACCATACTACACCTACACATCTTGCTTCTCCTCAATAGTGGTTGATGTCTGGTTTCACTGCCTGATGCAGCAGACACAAAATTGTTATATATATATTCAAAACTAATAATGAAATGCTAGTTGCTAGATAGCTTTTTTACTTAGCAGGGCTCGTCAGATTTTCTTACAACACGCTGTCTACTCAGTCAATCCCAATGTGGTCTCCTTTTAGGTAAAAGTGCAATGTGGGTCTCCATCGTTTAGTTTGCTTGTCTTGGAATTTCAAAAAGTGAAGAAAAGGGGAACCTCTACCTCACTGAATGTAAAGACTGACAAAGCAGCTGACAAAATAATCACAGGTGCACATCACCCAAACTTGAAAAATGCAGGAATCCCTAATATTTGGTTTCTCGATTTTAGTATGTGTGTGCGCGAGAGAGAAAAAGTCAGATAGGCCTATTTTTATTCACACCAATCTGCCCTCCACCATTGCTATCATTTTTTCCCAAAGTTTGTTCAATAGTTTTTAAACCAAACACCTCCTTCAGAAGTTCCAGAAAATGACAAATTGTTGTTCTTGCTACATATTTTGTTAATGCAGTAATGTAATATCATTATGGGGCTAAAGTACAACCACATTACCATAAATTGTATAAAATAAGAACATGCTAAAGTGCTAAGAGACAAAGGCAGACAAGCTACCTGATGCTGCTACTGAGGCAAAAATGTAGAGAGGCAAGGGCTGCAACTCTCACTAAAGTCAGACCAGGTAAGCATAGACTGTGAATCCAAGTGACACTTCTCAAGGTTAAGAGTGAAGCTGAGCTGCACTAATTGTGTTGTCATAGCAACCTGAGAGAGACTGTTCCTCTAGCAGGGCACAACTGTCCACATTATTCAAGATTCTCAGCTAATGTACTTGCTTGTTAGAGGGTGATGAAAAACTCAATGTGCCAAAAGGACAAATTTGAAAGCCCCATCTTTAGAAGCAAATCTTAGGTGACAAGGTACAAGGTTCGCCAGTAACCCCTGTTGATTGTGGGCATCCTTAAGGTCTGCAGAGGTTAACCAGTCCCTTTTGGTCCTGAATTGTGCCAGCTATATGATGGATGACATGTTAAAGTTCAGGGTATACCAATGAAAGTTATTCGGCCTTGATGCTGAGAAAAGGCTAGCAGTCACAACCAGGTGTCACAGAGCTTGTCGACATTGACTTTGCTACAGAAGGTGACATCACCTCCTAGAGTCTAGACAAGAGTTTGATAGGTTCCCTCAGACTGGGACTTGAGTCTTTACTTTAAAAAGCTTATTGTTTTTCTTGTCGTGAGGTCATGCTTAGTGTGCGTGTGGTTAAGGGACCCAGATTTGAATTTCCCTTCAGGGATCTGGTGTGCCATCACATGTAGGTTACCCAGGCAAGAATTTCAATACATTTCTCAAATAACTAATAGACTATTCATGAACGTGAGAACTTCATTTGGGACAAGAGATTCACTAGTGAGTAGGTACCTTTACTGAGGTCCCCACTGCCAGTAACACAACCAAAGAGGCTGGCTAGATAATGTACTCTCCCCAATATTCTTCTCGCCCAGGGCCAGCTGCCATCACAGCTAAACCTTTTGGCGGAGAAGGAAAGGTTTGACATGCAAACCGATGTAAATGCAGACCCACTCTGCCCCCTAGTGTGGGCAGTCACTACTGATGCCAATGTTTTGATGAAAAAATCCGTGTCATAGACAGGATATCAACAGAAACCACGAGAAATCTAAGTGAAAGAGTGGGCTAATGTTAACTTATAATTTTGTGAATAAGAACCTCAAGATACTAGCGTACAAATATACAAAAACTACTAAAACCATGTAGTTGAGTAGTTATTTTGTTTTAATTTTGTATTGAAGTTCAAACAAAAACAAGAGGTCACAAATGTTAGCGTCATATACATACGTATATACTGTCGTGTAATATGTTGTCTGAGGAAAGTAAAACGTAAACTGTACGTATACCTTACCATCATGGAGAAGGACGAAAATGATGACGTCATATTACCTCGACAACGATAACAAAATGACAACATAATAATGCGTCTTAAACGGCTTTTTTCCCTAAAGATGGCGTCGGGTGAGTTAAGAGGTGTGTTTTTTCCTTTCTTAGTTTCTGTCTTTCTTTCTTTCTTTCTTTCCTCCCTCCAGAATTGTTGGATGTATTTACTTAGATAGACGTTAGTAAAAATTTTACTTTTGGAATAGGATTAAATTGCCAACGTTGTTTTGTCATATGCTTTCCTTTTTTTTTAAATTAAGAGAGGTGGCGTGTGTGTGTGTGTGTGTGTGTGTGTGTGTGTGTGTGTGTGTGTGTGTGTGTGTGTGTGTGTGTGTGTGTGTG
>JAOYSI010018470.1:13740-76857 GCA_025775065.1 Hiodon alosoides
GAGAGAGAGAGAGAGAGAGAGAAAGAGATACTTCCTAATGGCACACGTCTTTCCCCAGGGAGGGTCCCACTTTGGTGCACTTCAAACATCTGCTGTTTCCTACTGACCAGCAGAGCAGCAACTAGAACACACACATACAAAGAAATGAAGAGAATTCAAATTTGAGTGTTGATGGTTAGACTGTAATATCTCTCGGGGGGAAATTGTGAAAATAATTCACAATGCACATGGAAGACCCATGTAGGAACCCAACAATATAAAATGTTTTGAGAGCGAGATGTCAATCTTCAGCGGTTTCCCCCTCATAGCCAGGGCATGCTGATCTCACTTCCTCCATCTTCTATAGTTTTTGATCACAAGGAAGTGGCCGTGAAGCCTGCAGCGTCGGAGCCACACCCAGCCATTTTGGTAGGCAAAACATACCAAGAAAATGCCTACAAGCCATTGACATTATTAGAATATATATTCTAATATTGCAGTATGATTTTCTTCTGTAGTTCACTGTATACTTATTAGCCAACACTGAAAAATAATTGGAGAATTGTTTGTTTACAAAACGAAGTGACGCCATCACCATTTGCAAAATTTAAATGGCTTTTAATTTCTCTTTCACTCTGGATAGAACCCCCTTAAGGGGGGTCCGTCAGGGCAGGAATATTCCCACCCGTCCCCCTCCTTTTACTGGTGGAATCCCCTCTGTCACAGTTTACAGCCTGCGGATCACGGTCAGCTGATCTCAGGGAAACATTTTGTGTCTGCTGTCTGAGACAGGCACTTATTCCAAGTTTGAGTCCAGCATCCCAGGCAACAGCTCTGCTTTCTAACGTCCACAAGTGCATTTGTCAAAAGCAGTGGCAATTGTCTTGAAACCACAATCAAATTTATATTGTGTTCATTGGACAGCCTAGCGAATTACCTCTGTTTTTTGTTATGGCTGGCGCGAAACCAGTTCCTAAAGCTATACACTCAGTATACCAAGGTGCCGCTTATTTTATGATATTCTTTAAATTAGACAGAATTTTAAGGAGGAGCAAATAACCCTTGAGATTAGGAAAGGGAAATTATTATTTTGCAGTCTTATTCAAGGTTGGTGATATTTAATACATGAGAAAATATAAAATAATCACCTTCACCTTACCATTTACGCAAATTACTTAGTATTGTTTCTAGTCTTACTGATCCCAGTTTTATATTTATTGGTATTCTACCTCGGCGGGGACCAAATCAAAACTTTGCTACGTGCTAATCACAGGAAGTGAGGTACCATTGGCCTTTGTTAGTAAAAAGGAAACACTACCAATGCTCTTGACTAGTCATTACAATCTTCAAATATATAGCCAATAGACGCTGACAAAGAAACCTGAAAAAGCTAGAAGGATTGACAGGTAACAGATGAGGCCACTTCAATTTCAAAATTGATTTCAATTACTTAATTTTGAGGTATGGAAGAAAGATTGGTAGAAACACTGTGGCCCTGGAGCACTAGAATTGCTGAAACAATGCAGAATTCACAAAATATTTACGGCAGAAATGTGAATACAGGGCATAATTTTTTTACATAAAAAAATTAAAACTTAATTGATTTAAAAGATAAGGGAAGAAGATAATAACTTTATTATCCACTCTGGGTGGAAATTTGTTTTTTGGTTCACCAACATACATTTGACAAGCCGAGTATACCATTATGTACATCATTTAAAAATAATATTCAACCTTTGGAACACATATACAAACAGATAAAGACTATGTGAGACATTTTAATTACAGAGAAAACGAATTTGACTGAAGCATGCGGTTAATCTCTACATTTCTACAAGTTAGAACAAATTAAACGTTAATTAAACAGTCACTCCAGTTGCTCAAAAGAATTTCATCATAGGTCAATTAACACTGAAAGCCCTTTCCCAACAGCTTACTGCCATCTCACAGCTCACTCACCCCTTAATGGTGCATCCACCTAAAGCATCTCTAACACTGATATGTGTGATCCAATGAGAAACAATCTCCAGTTAAAGTTCCAGTCAAGGAAACTACTTCAATTTAATGACATTTTGTCATTGGAAATAAACGTAAACGTGATATTTTTATATGTTATTTGGACCGCCATGGAGCTCTGTACAAAAAGTTTGTCCGCACACATAATAAAGAAATCTCAATTAAGAGTCAATATCGCCCCGCGCCATTTCTGTCAAAGGAAACGGGATAGGCTTACACACAGTGTGCAGTAATACGAACTTAAATAAAGTAATTCTATCAAATACGAAAAATCAAGAAAAATTATCATCAAAAAGTATCCTTTTTTCTGTCTGCCCCTCCGTTTTCATCAGCGTATGTTCGTGATAAATGGGTGCCACATTTTTGGACAAACGGCCAAGGCCGTAAGAGACTGGCTGCTCTGGGGACACCAGATCCGCACGCCCACTTGACGATTGATCAGTGCTTTGGGACTTTGCTTTGGCTATCTATCTTGCATTGTATTGACACATCCTTTTTTTTTGCACCATAGGCTGTCAAACTCTCGCTGTCAAATTGGATAGAAAAAGTACAGTGATTTCAGCTTATTTTTTGGAAGGGAATCTCATCAGGGTTGTGTGTATTGGAAGCCCTGCAAAGCAACATGCTGTATTGGCAGACGGACAGGGAGTACTCCCAGAACTGTTCAGTGTGTTTGGGAGGGGGCAAATGGTTTCATAGCATACTTAGCAACTAGGCTACTACTAGACTCCTCGCATTGAATGCTGAATTTGTACTACACAAGTAACGTTGATTTCTTTCTGACATGCCCTGGGTGTAAATACAATAGTTTAATGTACAATAGTGCACTGTGAAGAAAGACATATAAGCCACCTTTATAACCCAGCCAAAGGGAGAAAAAACAACACTTTCATTTTTCAGAAACGGTTCAGTTGTGGCAACATCCACTGAAACTTGTTTTTATATTCGTTTCATATTTCGTGTCTGAAAATATGACACGGTGGTTGATTATGTGACTCTCTTTTTCCTGTCTTTATCCCTGTTATGAATTTTGTTTAAAGCTTTTTCTTCTTCTGTTCTTGATTTGCTGCCCATTCTGCACCAAGCCCTATTTACAAAAGAGCACGTGTAAACATATGCAAAATATGTTCAGAGTCACCTGATTGACGGAACAAATACACAAATCTTCAGGGGAAAACAAACAGAGCCTAAAGCATCTCCTGCCATCTGGACGAAACAATGAGTTTCTTTTTTGATGCTCCACAAGCCATGCCTAGATGTCAGGTCTGGAGACGTACGTCCATGAGAAACACCAGTTTACCCCTCACCTAATCTCTGGACTAAAACAGAACTTCACAATAAAAGGAATGCACCATTTTCCCAGCCAGATGTTTAGGGCCCAAGTCCTTGTACTTATTCGTTATTGCATACAAACTGCCAGCACATTACACAACTTGGCTCCCACTTAGCTCACATCCCTTCAATCCAATAAAACATGTGAATTCGAGGTAAATTTGGTTTCCTTCTTAACTATAAAATCCCCATGAAATCATCAGTCCCCAGAACTATCTGCAGTGAGGTAAGCACCAGTTGCTGAGTCAGAAACATTTCATTGATTCAGTAACGGTAGACTTTTATACCCTTGCATGAATTCCCCATAGAGAGGATGAGTAATTACATTCAGTGAGGTAATCCCCCCCCCCATCTTAATGCCCCTGTGCTGCTACTGGGGCTCCATCCTGTTTAGTTCGTCTTGAATCCATTTTTTAAAAAGACTGTTTTTGTGTCCTGAATAAGAGTGGGAGTTGTCCCTGGACAGAGCAGCAGCAGCTGCCACGTTCCTCGCAGATGAAGAGAGTATTCCATTTTTGCACAAATGCTCAGATTTGAAAAAGGAAACAATGCCTATGAGCTGCGGCATGCTTTCCATGTCGAATGTTTCCACGAGGTTGCATCTGAGTTTCCACTTCAGAGGAGTATCAAAAATGCCTCCATAAAAAGGAGAAATTTGTTCCATGTCATTAGGCTTTAAAATGATTTGCATGCCAGCAGCGTTTCTTCCTGATTCGCCTTCCTCTGTCTCGGTGAGCCGTCAGTGGTGGGAGCAGAAAAGTGATTGGAGTTCAGCAAGTACTGAGTATTGACCTGTGGTACTTCACAGGCCATGCTCAAGGGGCAGTTGGGGGCAATTAGGTCATCCTTTTGGTGGGGCCCATGAAAGACAATTACCCAGGAGAAATACTTTACATGCAGGTCAGAAGGAGTGAGGCATCGTGGTGTCAGCCAGGTAGACACCTGTGGATCACATGCAAGCAAGCAAGTCTGTTTTCACTTAGACTCCTTCAGCTCATAAATTACAAGCCAGTGTTATAAACCCGCTAAAATTTGAGAAAAAATAATCCTGAAAGAGTTTGAAACTGATATCAACCACTGAAACTCAATGTTTTATATTAATATAGCCAAGGGCTTGGAAGGTGTGCATTTTACTTGGGCAGCTTCACAGAGATATGACCCTCTGAAAGACTGGCTCCTTCATTTAAACTAAAAAACAGGTCAAATTCATGAATGACTTGATATGTAGTCTTATTTCAAGCCCATTCTTTAATATTAGTTTTATATCTCAAACTTGCTTTTCTATTTCACATCAAGTAATATTTTGCAGCTCATACTAAACTTCCCGAATTTCAAACAGAAGAAACTAATGATGGAAGGGAGTTTCAGAGGAATTCTATCTTATTTTATGTAACCAAAATAAACCCTGGGTTTTTCCATGGACACCCTCTTTTCACCCTCTACATGATAAATATACTGTGAGCCCAGACACCTTTATCATAACCTTTAAACACTTGCATATGGAAAGGGCAACATGATTAATTATTTTGCTTCCCTGCAATAGCGTCACCGGAAGAAACACTGCTACAACAATTCAGCTTTCTACCTACAGTCAACTGATTACATGACATACGCTTGCTGCCTCCAAAGTGGTATTTTGGAAGAGCTTTTTCCTGGCAACTATAATGACCTAGACATAATCTAGACAAATTCAGAGACCAGTGCCAATAAGATAATTTCTAATTCCAGTATAGGCTAACTTTTCCTTCAACAGGCCCTACTGGTTCCTTGGGAATTTGCAGTGTACAGTACTTTAAAACCACATTTTCTGAAGACATTGCCATTGGACTCATAGGACATACAGTATGTTAGCAACACAATATAATAAGCATAACTGTTCTCCACACAAAAGCAGCTAGATTGGATCCTGTTAAATAAACCAATAATCTTAAATGGTAAGTATGTATTTAATATGCCTTGGACAAACACATTTTACTTGAAATATGAATGCTGATGACCTTTGCACATACAGACAGGTCCCCTCCTTCCTTGGCCTAACTGAGCTCTAAACTGGATGAACAAAGTGTGTGTTTAACACAGTAATTTCCATCCGATTCCTTTCCTCTAGTTTTCAAAGCGCTTTTAAAGTGTGCAATGTACGCAGTCACCTCTGTGGGGCTCCATGACCAGTGTGGTAATCTGGCAGGGGTGGGGGGGTGTTGGACGAGTCGGAACAGTGGGACCTACATCCGACTGAATGTGATGGCTGCCAGGCAGACAGGCGCAGCAGCAGGCTCAGGGAGAAGCGTCTACTCGCCTCACTGCCACTGCAGAAAGCAACACCTGCCAGGGTGGATTGTGGTTTTAGGAGGCCGCTAACTGAGCGGGACAGGGGCGCCCCGAGGCAGCGGGAACCACAGAGCTGACAGCGCCATGCCTGACTGCGCTGCAACACTGACACAAGACGCGAGGAACAGGGACCAAGAGGAGCGGTGATCATAAATCCACGAAAAAGCGAGAGAACAACGAAGCTGAAATAATCAAATCTTTCTTGGTTATGTGCTGTAATACACCACATATGTACCTGTTTAATTTACACAGCGTTATAAACAGGAAACGTGTCAGCCTCTTGTATTTGAGCTTGATTCGCAGTGTTTTGAAATACACCATGTGGCTATTGTGGATGTTCGTGACATGATGCAAAAATTCTGGCTGACAAAACAGATTGTGTTTCCAGGTTCATAATTTGAAAGGGGACTTGGATTGTTTCAGCAACATAAACTCTTCCCCCATTCCAGTATAAACAACCCCTAATCCGATTCCACTTCCTGTGAATTCCGCACGGAGGTGAGAGCATATGTTTCTCAACAGCACTGGATCTCTGGTTGGATCTGGCTTTGATAATAAAACAATGCTGAGCTGTGATTGCCTGGCAGTGAAGCAGTTCCTCAGAATACAGCTGAAGACCACCGGTACATGGGTGTTGGCTCCCAAAAATACGGATAAAGCACAGATGTCCGAGTCTCCAATTTTCAGGAATTTGAGGCCACTGGTGTCGGAAGTTTCCCAAGATGCATTTGTTTCTGTGCTCACCAACCAGAGCAAAATGAGCTGCACAGTGGTGGCTTGCCAAGGACAGAGGGTCCCAGGGTGGGACTACTAAGTGATGAAGACCTTGATTGCATAAGAGTAGTAGCAGAGGAAGACAATCCAATCACCCTCCCCCCGACAAGGACACGCTATTCTCAAACATTTTTATTGTACGCCAATGAAACCAGTATAATAACATAATGTGACACACGTGACAGCTCAGCAGGAAGGCAGCCCATGCACCTGTGCTCGGCTCATGGACGCATCCTCTCTTCTAGGTGCTAGCAAAAGAAGGTGAGAGCAAAAACTGCAACCGGGCACATCCATGTTTCCACATCAAAGCGTCGCGACAAGAAACTAACGCAACTTAAGAGCTGAGCGAGGTTGAACAGTTGCAGGTAAAAAAACGGCGAAAAGCACGCTATCCGAGACATGATTTCACCTGATCGAATCCTATTACATCAGAAACACAGCGTGAGGCTCAGAAGCAGAGGACTCAGCAGAAACTAGGGCAGCTGAAAGCTGCAGTATTTTCCTCCCTCACTCAGCAATACATTCATTGAGCCTACAGGAATTATTGGAGGACTACAAGTATCGCGGCTGCTAACTTTGCATCCTGGGCAGGAATTAGCACACAAACGTAGGGCTCTGAGCACTCTCTGTAAGAACAGCTACTGGAGCCAAACATTTCTCAGACTGCACAGCTAAACTGTGGCTAATGACAAACACCAGCAGTCTGAACAAATGAAAATACTAATAAATAATAATAATATTAATTAAAACAAATATAATCATAATCAACATCCGTAAATATACATTTTAAAAAACTGAGGCAGGAAAGTGAATACATTACTTAAAAATATATAAAATTACATATGAGTTCATTCTACTCTGGAACCTTTCAAGCTGATATAACAAAAATGTTATATAAAACATGAGATTTTCATATTATCATTATATTCACCAAGAGATAACTTGTGAATCTTAAGCTTTTTAAAAAAAGCTCTATTATCGAAGTCATGACACCACCTCCTACTGGTGACAGCCTGTACAGTTATACAGTTACTGGCTCTTTGAAATTATTACACATATGTCGCATGGTTAGCAATTCTTACGTTTTGAGCAAGCTTTTGATTTTTCTATCCACACACGAACAGTTACAAACATATACACGTGAACATATACAAAAAAACTCCTATATATGCCTCTATTCCAACATAAGGCTCCTCATGTAGTCTTACGTCAAGTCATGACACTTTTTGTCCAGGTAGAAACCAAGCTTGTGACCGTCACGATCTGAATGTTATTCGAGAAAGCAGCAGCACATTCTGACCTCACCATAGAGGTCTAAACCATTCAGTAATTACGCAGCCTTTGCTTTGGCCAAGTAGACCAGGTCCGAGCACCACTAAGGTCAGAATATCCGCCATAACATACACACCCATAGTCCCCCAAAGAACATTTAAACGTGAAATATAGGTTAATACAGCCAGTCCCGTAGCATTGATTTGCATACTAAATGAATAAATATACTAAATAGAATTCTGGCTCAAATGCCAGGGCGTCAACTGGATTGGCCATGTTTACTATAATTACTAGTGATGGCTGCTTAACTCAGCCCTGATTCAGTTCACTTAGCTGATACAAACGATATCATGTTGTTTTTCTCAAGACGTATAAAGTGTTTTAGGTAAGTAAAATACAAACTGAATGAAATACATATATGTCCACGGATCAAATTCTTAAATACCAGGTCGTATCCTCATAATATACTCTGGGTTACATTTTCATACGGCACGGCATAAACTGCTTCGATAAATCTAAATTTAGTTAGTCCTTAATAAATTAAACAGACAAGGCATTCAACGTCACCGGCTCAAAAACGAAATCGAATAAACATTTTGCTAGGATGCTCCCTACCCGAGCTAGACCTATCGAACTAATTTACGAATCAAATCTGTTCAAGATCATCAATTCACCGTATAAACTGTGACACTGAAACGCGTCACAATATCCACAAGCTGAAAGGCATCCACAAAAATCACGTGCGTTACTAAAATTGCCCAAAACCAACATTTGCACAATTGTGTAGCAGCTCATATTCAACCTTCTCCGTAGCAAAATATGACAACAAACACGCCCACCTTTAAGATAGCGGACAACGTTATTGGATAGATACGTTTTGTTGCTTCCGATAGGTCACATCTCATAAAACGAACTAGTGTTGCCTGAACCGTACCATTTCCCATTTAAAGGGACTATAATCATAATATAAAAAGCAGGACTTTTAATTGCAGCCTTACCAATATAGTCGCAACGATATTATGCACAAAACGTATGTGTACAGCTTATGTGTACACAACCTATAATTGTAATGAACGGCAAACGCAGATAGAATGTTAAGAATTACAGCCAATAGCAAACATATTACCCCCTTCTGTTTGAGATATTTAGTACAGCTCAAAATGGCTGTTCTAAAACAATTATGCGGGACTGTTGTTCATCATAAGAGTTAAATGTGTTGAATTTGCTAGATTAATGAAGATTCGGACGAAATACCGGGAAGGTGAGGTTTACGGGTTTCCAAATGGTACATAAGTAACTGTGATTCTTGATACAGTAAATAAAAACCCAATGGGGTCCCTGTAATATGGTGTTACGTTGGTAATTTCAACCAATAGGATTGTAAAGAGCATTCGCAGGCTGTGGCCTCTTGAAGGTATGCAGGAAAAACACGAAACTAGCTAAGCTAACTACAGTAGCGAGCTAACAAGTTACATATTAGACAATGTTTTTGGCATATACGAACTGTATACAAGTCATAGTTACATATGAGCATGCAAACTATTGCATTGCCATTTTATTTCTTTGCACTCTCCAGCATTAGCAATTATTTAGCCAATTGCTGGAATAATCTGTAAATAACGACTAATGTTTTTCAAGCCACCCAGCTAAAAGTAGTTATATCCATGCAATAAAGTCTAAGTTTCTCGTTACGTGGCGTGAGAGTAGTGCGATTCAATACATTTTTGTTAAAGGCTGTAGTTCACCAGCTAGTTTTAAGTGAATATTTGTTAGCCTCTATCTTCGAAAAACTAGGTTCTAAATCATTCCATGTCCTGCTAAGTGGCTGCAAATCAAAGAATTTGCTTTTTTAATTACACGCAACCGTTTTAACAGCGTGTACAGCATTTGCACTCAACGCTCATGCCAAAACTCACTATCGATTACGAGTGGAATGCTATTATACATGTATGGTTCGATTTGTTTACTTTACAATCTGTTGGTCTGCCGCAGTGATTCTCTCCCCGGTGAAGGAGGTAACGGTCCAGACCGCATCTTAATTTGCCTTCGCGG
Source organism: Hiodon alosoides (assembly GCA_025775065.1). Lineage (NCBI taxonomy): Eukaryota > Metazoa > Chordata > Actinopteri > Hiodontiformes > Hiodontidae > Hiodon > Hiodon alosoides. The sequence goes on from JAOYSI010018470.1 coordinate 23,494, forward strand.
CTCCTCCATACCGTGGACTCCTGGATGCACCCTACTGGAAATACCAGTAAGTCGTTTAGGTTCCCATTAAAACAAGGGGGTCCATCCCACCACAAAATCAAGGCGCTGGCCTTCCCCGTCCTCTCTTCAAGGCAGTGTCTCAAAGCTATTCATGGAATGTTCATGCAGTGCGGATTGTGTTTTGAACTTCCAGAATTAGGATGAGTAGTAAATAAACGTTTTCCACCAGCTCCTGATTAACGATTAATTGTGGCAGGTGATCTGAGTATTTTTTTTCTTTCTGCTGGTGTAATTTTTTATTATATTCAAATGTTTTGTTTTAATATTGTCATGTGTTACTGATAGTTCTATGTAGTATGCGCATCAGGATGCCTCTGTTGTCACTCAATTAGGAGTAGTCAGTCAATTTAACTGGGATTATTGCACAGGTAATTGACAATAACCAGTATTCAGTGCCTCTGAAGATTTAGGAATATTTTCATTGATATAACAAACAGATTTAACAGCTACTTTCCCTCTTTATTGTTCAGTACAAATAAATTAAAATGTATACCATTTTATTCTTTCATATTATCTGAAAACGACAGTTTTTGACTATTTATTGTGTAAGAATGGCTTTAACTACTTTAGCTGTCATTATTTTGTTATGTGGATTGTTCTTATGATATCAAACCACAAATGTTCTTTTTGTGTTTGCGATAATTAGTCCACTTCAATTGGACCATTTCTTTGCCTAAAAGTGCACGCTTGGTTTCAAATACATTTTCCATTTTGATAAGGGTCCAAAGCATGGATCGCAAGTTATACAGGAAAGATTGGAAGATGTATAACCAGCTAAACATCTAACCTCTGTAACCATAGAGCAAATTTCCTCCTCAACAAGAGCTCTGTTTTTTCAGTGACTAATTTAACTGGCAATGAGCTTGTCTGTATTATTAAACTTGGTTTGTTTGACCATTAAACTTAATCTTAAGTGCCATTAAGGTGCGGCTTGTCTACCGCTTGCTGCTTCTCTATTGGTTTCAAAAAACGTTATGCATCAAATTCATGTAGCTGACATCAAATGGTATTTATTAGACATTGTAACCTCAAGTTACCAGACATTCTTAAGGAGCCAGCCATTTTCCTATTATTAAATATGGAAATAAAAACAAAGAGCGGGGATCTAGAGTCACTCTTGACTTTTCTTCCATAAGAAGGAACACTGGTTGTCATGTTTAAGAATAAAAAAGTATTTTAATACTTTAATACTTTAATAGTTTTAAAAAAGTTAGTTCCAAGGTATGAGCAACACACAGCCATCTTACTAGCCTAAGTTGCCATGTTGACCTATTCCTTTGGTGCCTCTGGAAAGACCAGGTGGTCTGCTTGCTGTAGACTAAACATAGATATGCTCTGCATACTTTAACAATATATTCACCCCCCTTGGATGTTTTTATATTTTATTTGAATCCTAGTGACCTTTTTTGGTCTACAGAAAAAAACTCTTTCATATCAAATTCAAAATACATTTCTACCAAGTAGTCTGAATTTATAAGAAATATTAAACACAAAATAATTGGTTGCATAAGTATTCACCCCTTTAATGCAACTCACCTAAATCATCACTGCGCAACAAACTGGTTTTAGAATTAGCTCAGTTAATTAAATGGAGATCACCTGTGCACAGTCAAATTGATTTGATTGAAGTGATTATAAATACACCTGTCTCTGGAAGTTCCACTTGTTGGTGAGTCAGTATCTTGTTAAAAAGAACACCATGAAGACAAAAGAACACTCAAGCAGATCTGTGAAAAGGTTATTCAGAACAATACATTGGAATGGATGCAAGAAAATGTCCAAGTCCCTGAATATCCCTCACAGTATTGTGAAGTCAATAATTAAGAATATTATGAAAAAGTATGGCACAGTAGTAAATCTGCCTTGAGCAGGCCGTCTTCAAAAACCGAGTGACCGTACAAGAAGGGGACTTGTGAGGGAGCCCAACAAGCTTCCCAACAAGGATTTACAAGCTTCAGTGGCTGAGCTGGGAAAGACTGTGCACACAACTGTTGCCTGGGTTCTTCATCAGTCACAGCTTTATGGGAGAGTGGCAAAGAGAAAGCCACTATTGGGGGAAAGGAAATCTTGGCTAGATTTTTCCAGAATGCATTTGGGAGACTCTGAAGTGAGTCCAAAATGGCTTTTTGGCCATTAAACCAGACGCTATGTTTGATGCAAACCAAACACCACACACAACCAGAAATGCACCATCCCCACCATGAAGCATGGTGGTGGTAGCATCATTCTGTGGGTATGTTTCTCTGCATCAGGCCCTGGAAGGCTTGTAAAGAGAGGGTAAAATGCTGAATAATACAGGGAAATCCTGGAGGAAAACCTGATGCAGTTTGCAAGAGAACTGAGACTTGGAAGAAGATTTGTTTTCCAGCAAGACAACGATCCCAAGCATACAGCCAAAGCTACACAAGAATGGTTTCAAAACAACAATGTTAATGTCCTGGAGTGGCTGAGTCAGAGTCCAGACCTTAATTGAGAATCTGTGGGTAGACTTGAAAGGCTGTGCACTCACGATCCCCACGCAACCTGACAGAGCTTGAAGTTTTGCAAAGAAGAATGGGGGAAAATTGCAGTGTCCAGATGTGCCAAGTTGATAGAGACCTGTCCACATTGGCTCAAGGCTGTAATTGCTGCTGAAGGTGCATCTACTAAATACTGACTTGAAGGGGTGAATACTTATGCAACCTATTATTTTGTCTTTTAATATTTGTTATAGATTTAGATTAATTGGTAGAAATGTATTTTGATAAAGTTCTTTTTATATTTTTATTTTTTTTGTTCAGTATCAATGAAGTTCACTATGATTCTATATTTAAAAAGAATAAAATATAAAAACATCCAAGGGGGTTGAATACTTTTTTATACACACTGTATTATGTGTAAGATGGTATAGTGGTAAAAGTATGTAACATTTTTTTAAATAATATGGGATGACAATATGAATCAAGTAGATTTCTATGTAGCCAAGATTAACAGGGAAATTTTATGGTGGAGGAGAGTGATCTGCACCCCTCCCAGGCGGACAGGCGTATGTACCACAACCCCATATTTGGGGCTAACTGCAGGACCTGTGCAGCACCTCTGCATTCCTTGCTTAGATACTGGTTTAATTTTGTCTCAATTGGTAGCGTTGATACTGGGGCGAGGCAGACATTTTACATGTGACCCCCGGAAGTGTTCTGACAAAACTCAATATTGACATTACCCTTGTCAAACACAGATATATTTAGTTTTGTATTGCCTTCTAATATTCACAATATTTGACACGCGTGTATCTTAGGAGCCACCCTTGCCGGTCTATCACTTGAAATGTTGAGGTTTGTCCTTTATTGCAGAATATTTATAAGGCAAATTCCTGTCTTTTTAAAAATTTGAAGGTGTAGTGCAGTATGTTCACTCTGGGAGTGTTTTAACTTACGGGACGCCAAACGCACTCCTTTTGAGGAGCTGCTTGAGTTTGCTTTGGCTCATGATTAGGTATAGCATGGTTTCACATGTGGTGAGAGAAAGGGCAAACGTGAAGTCAAGAGAATTTTTCAAAACAACATTTACTGTCTGTCGCAAGTGAGTGGGCTTCATACGTTGGTTACAGGAGAAAGATCAGTATCTTGAAGTCTTATTCAACTTATTCAACAATTGGTCACTTTGAAGAGTCGGTTATCCCTGAGTGCTCTGCGCTGTTATTTGGTATTGCACAGAGGTGTGCAGGGCTGGGCACTTATAATTAAAAAGGTCAAATTTAAGGAGAAATCTAGGTGGTTTGCTGATTGAATGCACACACGTATAATATAAAAATTTCTTCTCAGGGCAACTTCCAGCAGATTTTATAAAAGGGCACTTTCAGTTAGTCTGGCTTTTGAAAAGATATGAGTAATAATGAATATTACACGTGAGAGTAATAAAGGAAATTTTTGCAGAGCAAATTTCCGGTTAAGCCCCTTGTACTTTTGATAACATTATGAAGCTAAGTTAGAATCGGTTACTTTAAATGTAAATGCATGCAATGAGAAAACATTTGCAGCTAAATGAGGTTTGCATGTAAAAAGATTAAATATTGATTGTTGTTTCAAGCAGAAGAATAAAATACAGAAGTTTTTATGTCAAACATATCTATTAAACATATCTATTCTTTTAAAGTTTTTGAGGCCATTCAGGGTAAACAAAGATTTAAAAAAAATCTTTCATGTTTATTGTGTGGTTATTTCATGGTAGAACTATAATTCTTAATGGAAGTATTAACATTGTAACCTTAGTCAGAAAATTGGGTTTCTGTAGCCATGTCGACGGAAACATTTAGAGATGATAAAATGTGGTTTACTAAGATGTGAGGACACAACACTCTCAAAGCACTTTAACAAGTTAAGTTGCAGAAGCAGTCTCAGATTCCCCACTTCTGCTCCGAGCATTACACAAATGTTACCTGGCCTGCTGTGCTGAAAGATGAACCTACACGTAGCTTAAACAGGAAGCAGCGTTTAGTTGGGAGTTGCCAGTAGGGAAGCTTTAACGTTGACTCTTGTCAAAATGGAGGGGCGTTGGGGGTTGAGAAATACAGCTCATAGGTCCTGGCTTGGAGCTGGGGAAACGCTCCGCTAAGAGCTGTTGCTCCCACGGGCCGGGGCTCACCTCAAAGTTCAGTTTTACCCAATCAAGGCAAACTTAGATTCAGCTGCCAGCTTCAACATCTGTGCAATCTTCCCTCTTACTCAGCTCTTTCACTGTTGTCTTATAGAATAATATAGAAGTGAGCTCTGACAGTTGCTAAGTTAACCACTGTCTCATTACTAAGACTCCTGTTGTGTCAGGTCTCTGCGCTGACATTCCAGAGATGTGCTGTTTTCATGTTTGAAGCTGGTAAATGCTTAATATATTCAAGGCTAAATAAAAACGTGTAAAATTCACTTTGACGTCCCAAAAGCAATGGCAGTCAGTAGCTTTTCCTCAAAGTTAAGTGGAGGAATCAACAATCTCAGATTGGCACAGAGGAGGGGCTACCATTGTCTTTTGTTTCTTTACCGTTAAAGGGTGTTGACCTGAAAAAGCAGCGCTCGTTCATGTGAGAACGCTCCTTGCGCTGTTAGCTGGCATTGATGTGCTTCATTTTGGGTCAAGGTATGTTGGTTCCCTCACAGAGTCCTCCGCCTTGTAAAACGCTACAGCGCCTCGCTCCCATAAAAAAGTAAATATCTTCAGCTATCGACACATTCTCGTCTCTGAAGCCTTGCCACATTCGGAGGTCACGAGTGGTAGGGGGCTCGTGCACAGAGAGCGCACGGGTTTGCAGGGTACTCTTTGAGCCAGCTCCTTACTGCTTTAAACTCTGACATGGAGTCCGGTAGAACCAGCTAGGAGCTTTCTTTACCTCAGGCTCCATGTGAAAGTAAGGGTGAATGGGCTGAGTGGTGTGTGTCTATGTGTGTTGGCCGAAACATCACTCGACTCACCCTGGACGGAGAGGGTCAGTTCCAGGTCAGTGCAGCTTAGGCCTCACGGTTCTTACAAAAGGAGGCCTTCTAGGCGAATGAGGTAAACGGGTCTTTCAGGTCATATTTGGGTGTGGGGTTTTCATCTAACACGGGGGTCTTTTTTATGATTCACTCTAGACAAACCTCATGAAAGATCCTTTGTTTTTGTTCTTATTTAGTTTCAAGGAAGGGCTGAAGTTCCAAGTTAACGACTTGGTTACAGCTTGCACCTTCAAAGCCAGTTTGAAATGTGCGTATGTTTCAGAATGCACCCCCTGACCATCACCACAACTGCTGTTGCTGCTGAAACAAAATACTTTTAAATAATTGCAACCAAAAATAAGGATACATTTTACTGTGGTCAGATTTGTGACCTTTGTTGACCATACGCGAAAGCTAATATTTAGAACAATAAAAACAATACTTTGACCTTTGGAGGGTAAAATTACCCGAATTGGAAGAGGTCTGGCCAATTGAGTTAAGTAGAGTTTGTATTTTTGTCTAGTCATCAGAAATGCAATATAGTTTATTATTCAGGATATTATATAGTTGAACGTCTGTTTATCTTTAAGAAATTAACTTGAAGATCTCCATACGATGATGTGCATGTTCTGAGTGTCATATTTTCCAAGATAACAAAACTATAGAGACATTTTTTGCCCTGCTTGTCTGCCCCATTAACTCAGGCACTGTATATAAAATAGTTCTTGCCCTGTAATTTTGCTGATACTCTGGTTAGGACTCCTCTTACAGTTATGAGACAGGTTTCTGTTGTAAACCACGCAGGGGTTGGCGTCAAGGCTCGGCCCTTGGCGAAGCTGAGGTGACGCCAGCGGGTCGGGTTTGTTTCTGAGCGGCGGGGGCGAAGTCTATCGCGGGCCTGGTGGCGAGCTGTGACGGGGGGCATACCCAGCGCCGGGGAGCAGTCCAGCAGATCGCTTTCAGATGCTGTTTTTTTTAAACGCGGCCTGGCATTTATAGCCGTCTTTTTTCCTCTGCGGCCCAGGGAACTGGCAGTCCATTAAGGCGGCCCTTCAGTTACACCCCAGTTAAAGTTGGACATGCTAAACCTTCTACAGCTCACAGGAGACCGTTAAATTACAGCTTTTCATGACCAGAAAAGTGCCTTGGATGCCTTTTCTTTTCTTCAGCTGTTATGTTTCCTTGGTCTCGCAGGCAACATTTTTTTTTTCCACTCCATCTTTTATCATCCTGAAAGAAGGAAGGGAAAAAAAAACCCCAAACCCAAATAGGCCACATAGCAGAGGTATAAGACTGACCTTGGCACAGAACCTGAAGTGAGCCTTAAGGTTAATGCTAAACTGCTGTAATACATTATTTGGTAGGTTTTAGAGGGGAGATAGCGAGGTTCAGCGTGTACCTGTCAGTGCTAAATGATTGTTCATTTCCTGTGAGGTGGGGATGAAGTAATAGCATGCAGCTGGTTAGGCCAGCGTACCTATTCCCTTTGTCTTGGTAGGCTTCGCTCCGGCCCGTCGCAGTACAGGCAGTCCCTGCTGCGCGCAAACCTCGCCTAGGACGGGCTGCGCTTTTCCAGCGCACGCAAAATTAACGCACGCTGTTTTAACGCGGCCACCAGGGTTTTTGTCTGGCTCACGCTCCATCGTTAAAGTACCGGCCATCCCGGGCGGCAACAAGTTCGTGAAAAACACAAACTGCAGTCAGACTTCTGAGTAAATTAAAAAAGGCGGATGAAACTAAAAATAGTTTTGATGAATGGACATAGAAACAAGTATGATGCGCTTTCATTGGCTCTGCGTCATTTATGTCTTTTTTCTTTTTCTCTCTCACTTGATTAGCTCAGAAGACCATTGATCCACTGTGGGAGAGGCCCCATGGAGGCAAGACTTCCGTGATTAACTAAATTTATCGGCAACAGAGATGATGTTGCTTTTTAAAGGCGACCCTCTTTCATTGGAAAACAATAAACATAAATCTGGCGAAGGCATCACTCTTGGTACTCCGCAGTACTGAACAAGGGAATTTGTCCAAGTTTTTCTAGGCACAGGAAAGAGGAAATGCATCAAGAGTCCAGACTATATCCCCTTCAGGGGATCTTTGCTAAGCCCGCATTGCCGAAAATCTGACGCACGTACCGATTCCCCCAAAATACAGATGTCATGAACCACGCCTCCCTTTTCAGATGGCGTTGCATAGGCAACGGAAGGTAATTTATTTTGTTTGTTTGTTGTTGTTGTTGTTGTTTCTGAAGGATGTGGTTTATGATGGAATTAATTAAGATTGAAACCTCGGCAGAAATAGCGAAACTGCAATAGTATTATAAAGATCACTTTTTTGTCTACTTTTATTGTCCTATGGGGCTTCCAATGGTGCTTCATGACAGTATTGTCTGATGGGGGCCATTATATCGCCTTAAGTAGTTTTTTTACTTGAAAAATCCCATCCAGTCAATAAAAAACAAACACACGAGCTATCTTTGCCACTTCCTCCATTCTGGGGGGTGGAGTTTGTTTAAAGTGACAGTGACACGCGCACGGCTTTGCATGGCTTTTTTGTGCTTTTCCTGACTTTTTGCTTTATGTGTTCATATAAAAGGAGTGTGTACAGTTGGAACCGCATGTGTTTTTTCAGTTGTGTCATTTACAGTCAACACTGCGTTCACTTATGGTATTTAAGCAGCAGTCATGCGTTAAAGGCTATTGGTTCTCATGTAAGCTGACCCTTAACTGGCGTCAGCGCCACACACATATCGTACTTTTCCCAGTTGCCTATACCTGTTCATTCCAGCCATACATTGGTATGAAACACAGTCAAATTCCTCACGCCTCATGGTGTTTTTTCTTTCCCAAAGCAGGAAAGGGTTACGTTTCACATTTCCTGTTCAATTCCCCAAGCTCATGCTTGCGTTATGATTGCTTTCTTGATGTTAAATATTCCCAGGCTCCCATAACCTTCTGGCTTGCCTGCACCGGCCAAGAGCAGTCCCAGGTGAACGTGTGGGCGAACCTCCTGTTTTTAAGGATAAAATCTCTCTCCCTCCCTCCCTCTCTGGGGTAGTTTTCAATTTTTTTAGGAAGCATTTCCTTTCATGGTGGTTAGGTAGAGGGCACTCTTTCTGAAATATGTGCTGGTTATGAGGCGTAAGGGTATAGAGAGGCGATACGTGGTCAGTGGCCAGTTTATTAGGTACACCTATTACCAGGTCGGGCACCCTTTGCCTCCAGACTAGCCTATATTTTTCGGGACATGGATTCTACAAAGTGTTGGAAACGATCTACAGGGATGTTGGTCCATGCTGACGCGATGATATCATGTAGCTGATGCAGACTGGATGGCAGTGTATTCATGCTGCGAACAGCTCATTCCATCATCTCCTAAAGATGCTCAGTGGGGTTAAGGTCTGGGGCCATGTTCTTGGAACCATTCCGAGACCGCACGCGTTTTGTGACGTGGCACATTATGCCAGTTCCTGACTCTGGCGTCAGCATTGCGTAACAGGAACCGAGATTTTCGTGAACGGGGTGGTTTAGCTAATAAACTGACTGAGTGTACATGTGTAATGTTGGATAGGTATCATGCTGGTTTATGACATACCACAGAATATTATATATATATATATATATATATATATATACACTCGCAGTATATTTTTAAAAAGTGAGTGTTTAACTTTAATGAGATGGCTAGGATTGGAATAAACAGCCAAGGCAAAGAAAGAAGGAAGAAAAACATTGCCCATTATCTTTCTGCCTGGCACTCGGCGTGAATAGGACGGGCTGGTATAACCGACTCATTATCGGAAACTCCTTTTGTTCATCCAGGTGTCTTAATGCCTCAGAAAAGGGAGGAGTTCTGGCCCTATGCCACACCTTTGCGAGCCTTACTGTGCTAAAGGCTAGCGACAAAGCCTCTGGACTCTTTGTTTGAAATTTGACGGTAGCTGTACTACAGCACCTCTCATTTCACCTTTTAGGAATGGTGTTACAACATGCTGTACACCACCTAAAACAAAAAATCTAGCAATAAATACTTTAGGTTAGAATTTTCCCAGGCTTGCATCCCCACACCAAAACCTAAATCCAGCATCATGTTCTCCAGGACATTACATCTTATCCATGTTTTCCTGCACCTGCTCTTAAGTTCTTGAGGGGGACTTGATAGATGTGTGTTTGTTGCGTTGCTTAGTGTGAAAGGGCAAAAATTAGTTCAAATCAAGTCCTGATGGAACAAATATGGCAATGTGGCACTGGCCTGCACCAGAAGTCCAATATGTCTAAATTTAGCCGCGTGATGACCTGACTAATTGGCCTCATAGCTGTAATCATTTCCAGGCCACGCATTTCAGTACTGATTTAATGGATACAACGCTGCTGACCTGATGTTGCAGCCTTCCCTGCCTCGCCCACACTTCCCATGGACGAGGAAACCGGCTTTTGCATCTAGCAAAAAACATTTTCTCTACTAAGTCAGGGCCTGGTCAGGTTAGTCTGGAGTTATCGCCGCAGCGCTCTCGCTACGCATTATGTCCGTATTTTGTCAACTCCAGAGAACCTTTTAATGTGCCATATCAAAGAGAGTAAAACAAGGTGGAAAATGTGGCACATCTGATGCACTTTCTCTGTTCTCAAGCTTGCTTTTGCTGTGCTGATGTTTGGCATTTCCTGTGAGCCGCTCTGGATGAGAGTGTCTGATAAATTCATAATTTGTAAATGTGGAAAGGACAAAATTTAATTTACACTGCCACATGTCATACTCCAGGAGACAATTCAAGGCTAACTCAAGCCATATCCCCTTTGATCACTGCACCAAGACAGAGAAGATGGACTGTGGGACCTGGAAAAGTCCGATGAGGATTGTAGCGTTTCCTGTACCGCAACGTGTCTCAGGTCCTGGAAGAGCTGATTAGAGAGGAGTTACTTCTAAGTCTGCAGAAACAATTTTATCGTTCCCAATGCCTGACATTTGGGTCTGAGAATTTAGATCTAGTGGCATGCGTGAAACAAAAGTACATTTATGGTCTTCATGGTACTAGTTACCCGTTGTATTCTTAATAGGTTACAAGCTGTACATAGGTGATCTGGGTGAAAGAAAAAATTGAAATAGATCAGTATTTGCATTACTGATCATTTGTATTTTGCCAATTGCTTTCAAATGCACTTTGAAAACATTTGTGAAATTGCAATTAGATTAGTTGTGACACAGCACCAACTAATCAAATTGAAATTCTTAAAAAAAAAAAAAGGGACACAAGTTACTGCTTTTACAAATGATTAACCATGATTCAGTTGCAGAGCTAGTGAGACATTGAAAGAGCAGTGGCATTTTATTTGACACAAGGATCACTTGTTTTTTTAACAAAACATTTTAATATAAAAGACACTTTGCAGTTGAAATATACTTTTAAAAGATGATGTCCATTATATAGGTGGAGGGATAATGGAGTTGGTGAAGCATTGGTGTACAGACTTACCCAAATGTCAATTCAAGGATACAAAACAAATTAAGTTGTTATCCAAAACAGGATAAACAAAAAGTCAGCACACTATTTGGTTTATCAAACAAAACGGGTAAAAAGCCAAAAATAAACCCCACTCACACAGTCCTTTACACAATCCACTGGCTCAGCTCAAACAAGCTCCAAACTTTCCTCTCAGATACAGGTCTTAATTTAATCAAGAAACAGCCTTTTGTATTGTGGCTGATTAAAACATTGACTCCAGCTGTACCAATCACACAGCTGAGGACTGTTGGCAATCAGCAGGTAAACCATGCATGTCAGGCTGTCTTAAAGAGACACAGAATCCCTTCCCACTGTTGTGCCATATAATTTACACAGAAAAAATTATTCTTAATTGGTAATGATATTGAGCAAATTTGTCAATATTGAAGTAATGATTAATACATACATTTTATTGTTTTGTTCTTCATTTTAATTTCTTTAGAAGACTACCAGGATTTCTTTTTTGAGCCTGATATGAGATTTTGAGGCTGTTTTTGCTTTAGTTAACAGTATGTGTTAAAAGTTTGTCACAGTTCAGACAAGTACCCACATCAAGCAAAGATTGCTGTTTCACAAAGCCAGTCATGGTGTGGCTGCAACTCTCGTAAGTTATGTGGCTTTTAACTTGCTATTTTCTGTGCTTCCTGGTTTAAAAAAAAAAAAAGTTTTTTCAAGGGTGACCTCTTTCTGAACATGCCTAAAATAACACGGAGCAAAACCAAATCAAACTCTTACTTTGTGAAAGATAAACACACTTCCCTTGATTATAAAATCAAGAAAAGACACTATCACTAAATATAGAATAAATGAATAGCATTTCACAATTAAACATTTCACAATTTCACAATTGTTTTTCATATGAATGGGAGTTAATATTTCATTTTAGTAATAGAAACTATTGTGAACAAACACAAACACAGGTAATGGGACCAAGTCAAATTACATATACCGAAAACAAGCCTTATTAAACTTATACGTGTCCAGCTTCGTCAACCCCTTTTTTCAGTTTTTTTTTTTGATGGAAGGTATTTTTGGTTCTCTACATCCTGCTGCCTTCAAATGGGGCCATGCTTCAGGTTGCAGAGTTCACTCACGGCTTTCTTTCACCAATCAGTGAACTCCTGAGGATTAAGCGGGCGATTTTTCTCCTGGCATACTCTACACCCCCCCCCCCTACATATATGAGGTTACAGAGTTTCCTGCACGGTGCACTTTTCCCGTTTGCTGCGGTAAGCAAGCGGATGTACGGTCACCGGGGCACCGGTGGTGATGGATTGTGGCACGAGGCGCTGGGAAAAGTGAGGGAACACTCGAAATGGGCCTTTAGCCCCAGGGAGCTTTCCTTCCTGGCAGCTTTCATCAGCGCTCTGGCACCCTGCAAGAAGGAGGGATATAGGGTGCATTGGTAAATAATATTGTTGAACTTGCTTACCACAAATACCTATAAAGACGGCAGTGTCTGAAAGGATGAACCCCGTTGTACCAGGATGTCAGTCCTGGTTAATGTAGATAATGAACGAAGGCCAGACATGCTCAACAATATCTACTTTGAGACAAGACGTGGTGGCGCCTCCCTGTGACTTCAACAAGCATTTGCATGGGCAGTTTTCCCCCCACCTCATACACACATCATATCATATCTCTTTTTGGCCAAAACTTGTTCTCAACTTCCTTACTTCCTATATTTTAGTCAAAGTCGCATCCAGTGAGATCGACCCTGGCACTGTTTAATTTGTATAGTCATTTCCAATAAAGACAATACAGCACCATCCTCACTTTTCAGTCTTGGCTTTCTACGGTTGCCGCTCTCTCACTTAATTCCCCATTCCCTCTGTACTGTCACTCAGGTGCTTTCAGAGGTGCTGGGCACAGGCAGGAGGCAAACCGTGCTGTCAGCTTTAAACAACCCAGATTGATTCTGCTTCTCTTTTACCAAATTTGAGGAGTGACTAATCTCCTCTCATGCTCTTCATCATTATAAATAGAGGCACTCTCTTTTGGTTTGTGGGGGATAATTAGCCTGAATGATGAGTAAGTTGATGAGTAAGTTCTTTCAGTGATCAATTTCTCATTATGAGCCCCTCAAAAAAGAGGTCACCTGTGGCTAATTGTGAATCAGTCTTAAAACTACAGAACTGCTGACGCTGTTGCTCCATGTTTATCTAATTTATTTTATTAAACAGCATAACCCAGACAGACATATAAGTAACATGATGAAATATTATTGTTAGCTTGAGATTGATATCAACTGTACAGACTACAGAGAGGGGGAAGCAACTCCCAGAACAACGCTACAAGAACTTCTGCAAGCTTGAGAGGGGGTGTCAGACTTGTAAATGAGCAATTGGATTGGATCGCTTTTAGTTGCGATTGGATTATTTATGAAGCTCTAACTTATTCATGTCCTGCGCTCGCTAACTGCCACAGTCATAGCTTGCCGGACTGACTGTTGATGCTAATTGCCAAGCTAAAGGCTAAACTGCTACCTGTAAAACCATCTGCTCACCATTTAAAATCAGCTGAAATGTCAGCAGGCCTGCCTGCCATTCCAGGCCCGCACCGCTGTGATCTAATGACATCCCTTTTCCCCCCTCTTCTCCGTAGGCCACCGAGTTAGTACTTTAGGTTAAGGTCGTCTGTAGCGACAGTGCACCACGTTCTTTAGCAGCTCACAATAACCAGAGAGCCTCTTTTTTTGTGTGTGTGAAATCTGTTAATGACATTGTCATTTAATTCCTTGGGTAGGGGTTTTTTTTTTGGCTACCAACATTTTGAAGAAAAAAGCAAGCAAGATTTAATCAAAAATGGCATTACAGCTCTTGAAGCATGTCTGACTACTGATTGTCAATCACAGTTTAATGCTGTATTAGGGAAACAAAGACAGACAAAGAGGACAATTATTATCATTTATTCATTATTATCTTAGTAGGATTTCTTATCCAGAGCGCCTTGCATGAATTTAACATTTTGTAGTTATGAATTTGCGGTACCAATTGTCAAGTACCTTGCTGAGAGGGTATAGCCGCAGTTGTATTTCTGTCTATCGCTCTATCTGGCTATCCCTGCAGGCCCGGAGGCATCGCATTTCATTTACATCTAATGTCATAGCTGGCCCTCCAACCCATGGAAAAGTATAGTTAATATTTTCTTTTACATTTATAATTTTGAGCCTTGCCAATATTGATGTACTCTCTCACACCTTATTGTCAAATTTTAAAAACGGTGTTGTGTCTCACCTTCACCTTTTCTGTTAGTCTGTCACGTTTTTCAGTCAACCAATTAACATTCCCCGTTCGCCCTGCACTAACATTTCATTTAATCAGACACCGGTGTTAGTCATTGTTTATCAATGATCTGCCAAGCACTCGCCTATATATATACTAGTCTTGTTTCACCACTCGTTGCTGGATTATCTTGTGTGTTTAGTACCAAGTCTTTGAAACGGTTCCTAGTCTAGTCTAGTCTAGTCTAGTCTTCGGTACCACATTTTGTTTTGTTTGTTTAATTAGATCTTTGTTTTCCCATGACCCTCTGTTGCCTTGTGTCTGTGTCTGCATTTGGGTCCTAAAACAACCTGTGCCTGTGATATGTTGTCAAATCCTTTCCGGTTTCTTCGTTAGCGCCCCAATGACGTCTTTGCTGCAGTTGCCAGCCGCCAGCCCTTCTCTGTCGAGTTTTTCCTTTTCAACTCTGAATCCCGTGAATCCTTGAAGGTCTCCTTGGGATCAATTTAAAAGGAGGGGAGCTCCCCTGGGTAACGGATAATTTTGATCCATTTTCTACTTATGTGCAGTCTTTGATCTTTACGTTGAGCTTAGCTTTTACAGTTTATCATACTTTGCTAACATATTCCATCTGGGCCTATCTGCTGTTTCCTTTACTTTTCCAAATCTAATTTAGTTCTCTAGTTCTCTAGTTACAGGTTTAAAGACCAGAAATCTTTAGAACTGAGAGTTATTGTTTAAAAAAAATAAAAAAAATAATTGAAGTACTGTTGAGCATGTATTTCTAGGTTTTAATCTTTCGGTCCCCACTAAAATGGATTTTCTGGAAGAGAGCATTCCTCGTATGACCAGCCCATTAATGTCGAAGATGCTGCTTTGTGGTGACAAACGTAGAAAGCAAAACTCCACCGACTTGTTTCAGACAAGAATGCTTGCATATAGGGAACAGCCCGAGCCCTGTGCGTTATTCAGCGCCACAGAAGCTTCTCATTCAGTCATCTAAAGGAAATAAAAGCCAATGGCTGTGGTTGCTTCCCAACTGTGTGGACTAAATGCGCCACTTTTGTTAAGGTGCAGTAACGGTGACCCGTGGAATAGTGACGCCGAAATTGCCAGGAAGCTGTGCTGCCGATAGATTTTATTCATGACCTGCGACCTTCATTTAAATTTGTTGTCTTTTGTAGTACCCGTTGAATTCATATGTTGAATGTGGTTGTGAATATGCTTACTGTTTTTGGGCTGCTTCATTGTGTGTTATTACTCCCAACATTAGTGTAGGCGTGTCTTTTAGTTTTTTTTGTCTTACCTGTCGTTTGCTACCGCATTAAGATATTTTCATATTGGTTATTGGTAAAATGATTGTTGAAATAAGGAGTTAAATGCATGAAAGTGTTTAGTGGGAATTACTGTAGCAATACATAGGGAAGGTGCAGGGAAGGTTATCTCTCGTAGGGAAATTGCGGGAGTTTTATCTCTCGTAGGGAAAGTGCGGGACTATTAGCGCTCGTAGGGAAAGTGTGGGAGTATTAGCGCTCGTAGGGAAAGTGTGGGAGTATTAGCGCTCGTAGGGAAAGTGCAGGAGTATTAGCGCTCGTAGGGAAAGTGTGGGAGTATTATCTCTCGTAGGGAAAGTGCGGGACTATTAGCGCTCGTAGGGAAAGTGCAGGAGTATTAGCGCTCGTGGACTTCTGAAGTTTGAATTAGTGCGCAACGAAAAGGAACACTGAATCTGAAGGAGAATTAACCCGTTGCACATTTTCCAAATCGGCGCACCAAGATTTTTCTTAACATGCCATTAAAGATGGACTGACATCACCAGAAGTATTGCTGCCTGGAAGCTGGTAACCGATTCAAATAAAACTGGCATTGAGTAGCCTTTTCGGTTCCATTATATGTTGTTTGAGTTCTATATTCTTCTCGTCTATTTCAAATTATTTAGGCCAAGTCAATCTAACGCAGTCACCCGGATGGCTCAATCTAATACACACACCCAGCCATGTCACAGAGTGGTAGGCACAACAGTCTTCAAAGTGGAAGAGCTTTGGTTTCCGATTCCTTCAACTTGTGGGCTCTAAATGAAGAGCTTCTGAAAATAAAGATTATTGTAAGGATTTCTTTTAAATTATCTTTAGCAGCAGTGAAAGACAATTGTGTACTTTATTTATCTTTCTCTTTTTATGCCACCTTAAAATAAAGCAAATTGTATATATTTTCCTGCCTAGAGCAAGGGGTTTCTGGGAAAGTCAGATGAATAGCGTGTCATGCAAAGAATGACATTTGTACTTAATTACAAATGTAGGCTACAGTAAAGGACAAAGATGTACGTAAACACAGCTTGACATAATAACATTGGAGCGAGGTAAACACGAGGTCCCCCGCTCTTTGTGCTGCGTTCCATTTCATCAGGCATGTGCCAACGCTGAGCCTTGCTCTGTTTTTGAAGAGTAGAGGTTCAATAACCAATGCAGCCATCTATACGGCTAAGTGTCTGCTGCTCTGGTGACAGTGAAATGGCCACTAGTTATCCACAACGCTGCCGCCACTGTAGACGAGCAGGGAGACACTGAAGATCCAGTGCTGAGAGGAACCTTATTGTGAGGTTTCACTGTCAGTGAATGGCCTCTTTTTCTCTGACCCGGTCCTCTGAAGAAGCATGGAATCACTTTACTTCTTGCAGTCGGCCTTTGCCATAAGCCTTTGTGAGGTGCTAATGAACTCATGCGCAAATATGAAAATGTCTTAATTAGAATTTCATGTTAGCTGACAAGGTCCTGGAATCAGTGCTCAAATTTGCCTGAGAAGGTAATAGGCTTTATGAAAATTGATTCAAATTTTTTTATGTCTTATCAATTGGTTGCCTCTAGCGTCTGGCTTGACCAGTTCCAATAGGCTAGGGTTTGGAAGGTGCAAACTTTATGGTCAGGAAAATTACCTCTGTCTTTGTTTTTGTTTTTTATTGTATTGCTCGGTACACAGAGGACAAATCCCATTTTAAGGCTTCATTTGACTTTCTCTCAGTAAAAGACTATTGGCTCCGATTCAACTCCCCCGTTCTTTAATAATGAGGATTTTTGGACAGTTCATGGGAAGGCTTTCTCATTTTGAAGGGACAGCTATTTTTTTCTGTGTTTAAAACGACTTTCCTATACCTCTCTGATTTTATTTTAAATGTCTTCTTCGTCTAAAATTGGATGATTTTAATGATTTGTTTCAAATATCAGGGAAAGCCAAATGTTTGGAGACCATAGAAGCCATTTGGACTACCAACTTGGTGAAATGTAGTTGCTCCAAAAAAAAATTATCAACCCTGAAGTGAAAATTTGTTTGTATGTGTATGTGTATGTGTATGTGCTGCTTGTGTGTCACTCTAGAAAAGAGCTGGGCTCCATGCTTCTTTTTCTCAGTGTTGAAATACTAATCTGTGTGGAATGCAATTAATAAGAAATCACTTTTTCCCAAAATAGAAGTACTTTACTATTTCACAGTAAACAAAATAGTTACTGAATTTTACAATACAATTACGTATTCTTATTGCTGAAATCTATTGCTGGACTTTGATGTAAAGAAAAAAAAAATTGTTGAGAATGTTCACTAATATCAGTTGAAATATAAAATCTAGCTATATAGAGTTAGTCCGGCGTCAGAAACCAGTCCCATCACGTCCCCCACTATGAAACATGGAATCGCTTCCAAGTCATGTTTCACACCCCGGACTGTTAACCACCTTTGACGAGAGTGTGCTGTGATATACACTTTTCACCTTTGACAGAGAACTTCACTTGTAAACCTAGCTAGCTATGGCACTTGTTGAGCTAGGTACCAAGATAGCCCAATAATTATCGCATGTCCGGCCAGCGGTCACTAACTAGCAACTTCGATCACTAACTTGGCATTGTAATTATAAACCAAATAAACTCACAAAATTATTCAACGCATTCAGCTAGCTTGCCAGTCCCGCTGGTCATGGACAGCATATTTTCCATTTTACAGCTGTAAACTGCTTGTTGCACCCAGTGCTCCTAAATTAAAATGTATTGTTGATCGCAACTAGTGTGATTAGCAAACACTGCTTTTGTGTAGTAACAAAAAAAATATCAATAGTCTTGGGCCAGAATTTCCCCTTTAAAACATCAGCGATCATGTCATTTGCAGATTGTGCCTGGGAGAGCACAGCCGCGGCACACGATTGGAAGTGGTAATCGGCAAGCTGACTGCATCAGTACAGTCCAATCATAATACTTCCTTGCCCTCCCTGTCCGTGGTGACAGAATTCATAGCAACAACCTGAGATGCATTGGCACTATTGGCTACTGCTATTGTTCCTCCAGATGGAGCGATTATTTTCCAATACTTTGTGTCCTTTTCCCTCACACCAGTAATTCAAAGAGCATGAGATCTTGCAGATCATACCATTCTGTTTGAAAGTTTTGAGTGGGCGCGTCGCTCGGAAACAATCGAGGTGTCACAGCACTCCGTTTGATTGACAGTTTAAAGAGCCTGAAGATGGAACAATAGTTTTCGCTGAGTCGCAAATGAGTGGTGGCTTTGTTTTTGTTTTTTTGCTTTCCTTTCCTATTTTCTTTTTTGTTTAAAAATAACTTTTCTCCTACAAGGGGGTCTAACAAGCTGGTTCTTTAAGGATGAAGAATGTTAAATGAATTATTTAGGTGGGACGCTCTTTATATATTTAATATTCAACTATCGGCTTCAACCTGGCCCTTCGTCCTTGTTATGCAGATGATACACCACTCTAAGCAGGGCGGGGCATGGCAGGTGTGGTGTTGTGAGAAGAGACGGCAGAGAAGAGGCAGCCGTGAGGTGGGCTTCTGACACAGCCACTGTCTCATCCCTGGTGAAGGTTTTACTTCAGACAGCACCACTGCCAGAACATTCCGTTCTCCTGTGACTCCGGTGAAATTCCCATAGTCAAGGCTAGCTCTGAGTCTTTCATCGCGTTGTGTGAAAAGGCTTCAACGTGAACACAAAAAGCATGAATGAATAAATGAATAAAAATGTTATGCTCCTTTTCTAGACACTTTGTCAATAAGTCCCTGCGTCTTCATTACTGGAGGCCTATGATGTTGTCTTTAGCGTTGCATTTACTTCACGATCTATAGTCACTAGCTGCTCAATAAGGGTGGCCGTCCTTTGCTTTAGAAATGTACTGTGGTTGTCTTTATAAAGGTTTATCATTCGGTTTGTTCCTTTGGGATGAATAAATATAACGCACATGGATTACACTTACGGAAACTTAAAGAACAACGCAGCTCACTGCAGAGGTCACGGGCGAGAATGGGAACAGTGTGTTCACGTCTTTTACTGCACTTTTTTCAGAACCCCATTGAGAGCGCGGCGCTGTAATTGCTGCGATTTAATAGTGGGCAATCATCATGGCAGTAAGAGGCGTGTAAACATCCTCCACCTATCACCAATGTCTTCTCCGTTTTGTGACAGTCCGGATCTTTGTGGGTTAACCACGTTTAAAAAAAAAAATTTCCACATTTTAGCTTTGATTCTTAGGATGAGGTCCCAAAATGACTGCTGACCTAATTATCAACATAGAATAGGGCCATCGTGTTATTGTGATTTTAATTCAGTCAGCTGTACCAATTTGACAACCCTTACGTAAACATAACATCAATAAATAATAAGGTGAATGTTTGTTTATTCTCTTTTTTGTAAAAGCAGTTTAAGTAATGGGTGTATTTATATAGGCATTTTACATTGTACCGTGGCACCATTGGCCTCATGGGCACTCTAATGAAACACCCACTCCTCGGGTCGGACCTTGGCTGCACTTGTGCTCAAAAGAAAGAACCCCTGGTAATTCCACTTATGTATGCTGTGCATGTATTTTAAGATGTAAAATCTGTTGTTAATAACCTTTGACGAGAGTGTGCTGTGATATGCACTTTTCACCTTTGATAAGACAGAGAAATTGAATTTTCTTGTCGAGCTATTCCAGCACATTTTTTCCCAAAGCCTCTCAAAGAGTCACTGTGTGTGTAAAAGCTGTGACTCTGGGCCTTTGACTGTTTTCAGCAACTTGGCAATGGGTGAGTTAGAATGATAAGTTTATTTTTGATTGACGGCATGTCTCTATTGCAGTGATTGCAGTCTGTTGTTGTCTTGACCCGTCAGACCTGAAGTTTGTCGAACCACTATTTTGCTGCTCTCCCGTTCAAGATCCCCATCAATATATCCCTGTCTAAGCCATTTGAATTTTTCCACCCAGTCAAGTTTGAACAACCTTTCAGTTTATTTTAGGTGGGCTAAAATGTCCCTAATAATTTTTTTTTCTATGGGGATGGGCTCATTGTCTGGAATTGACAACATCGCCCTCCTCATTTTCTTTGGATTGTGAAATATAATTATTGAGCGTTCTGTCGAGTTGACATGCTGATGGTAGTGTAGGCTTGAAGAGCAGCATGTAGACCGACAGGGGGTAAGAGGATGCACGATCACACTTGTTGGTATAGGAACCTAACTGACGGTGCCTTATCATGCTTGATTTATTGTGGAGGAGAGTTCGCCACAGCAGTTTGTTAAAATCCACTTTGTTAAGTTTTTTGTATGAATTCATAGAAGTCAAATGTTATTGAAAGTGCTGCATTCAGTATGTTCAGGCCGTGCTTCATTGTGTGAGCGTGTTTTTTTAGATTAGGTTCATGGTCAGCTGTTCCTCTTCCATCTTTCCTCCCATCTGTTTACATTCCAATCTTTCTGGAGAAGAAGGAAACTCCTCCTGCTGATTAGATGTGGAGCGGCTGTCGGCCAAACGTAAGCATCTGTCCTGTGTAGCTCTGGCGAGAGCGTGCAGGTTTAGGGCCTACTTCCTCCAGCTTACTGTCGTCGGCGCGTGGCATTCCTGCTCTTTCCAGAATTCTCTGGTATATCAAAGGGGGTGCTCAGAGACTTTTAAGTTCCCAGAGATCCGTCTGGGTTGGAAGCCAGAGGTGCTGACCCATCCACCTGTGTGCTAGCACTTCAACACTTCATCGCCCAAAATAGAAGTCTGCATATGAACATCGAGCCACAGGGGCTGCTTGTTTCCTGTTGATCTCTTGCATTAAACGCTGAGACTTCTCTAGAAAAATCAAGTTTTTCAAAAACCCTTTTGATCCTCACCTGCTAGCTTGCTTATAAAACTACGATGTAGTCTCACATTTCACGCCACACTTTGCGGTACTAATTTATATTCTCAAAGTGTATGTTTTTTTTAAATCTACCTTCTGTCTATCTTTCGGAGTTCGATGGCATACGACAAAGCACTATAGTTAATTAGCATGAAAGAATTCTGTTTGTTTACCCTCTGCTGTCAATGAGATGATACCTTGTTAGTCTGAGTGCCATGCACTTGAGTGGGTTTTATATACAATTTGCAAAGACTAAAATTTGAAAAATCGCAGGGTTGGCCTCCGTCCTGGGACCCATTTGAAAAGTAATTCAGTTGTACTTGGTGATGATTAGCGTGAAACTCAGTAAGCAGATGTTCCTTGTTCATGTCCCTGTGAAGGTTGCTGTGATATCGAATTTCCTTACTGAAAATATTGATATGATGTTTGGAGGGGAGGTGATTGTGCTATCTTCTCCAATGTTTCCTATATGTCCTTACATGTTTCTCTTTATGTTATAGGAATGCGTTTGAAACCGTTTAGCAGTATGAGGTAGAATGGAGAAAACGTGAAAGCCCCCCCCCCCCTTCTTTGCTCCTAGTAACGATGGAAAGTACTCACCAAGAATAGCTTTGGATTTTTTTATAATTGACAACTGGTTGATAAAACCTTTTTTATAATGCATTCAGCAAGTGGCATGTTCCTCCTTGGCACCTTTACCTTCAGTTTAGTGACTCGAGCATTTTACAACATGGGCAGCCCCTCTGCTGCCCTCAGCTTCTGCTGTCAATGCAACATTTCTTGTAGGCTCTCCGCCGCTCTCTCTCTCTCTCTCTCTCTCTCTCTCTCTCTCAGAAGACAGAAAAGAGGCAGTGCAAACGGCCTCAGAGCCCGGGGATAGTCCCCCAGAGGTCATTACTGTGATGTCACCCGACTCCCTGTGATTGGTGGCTGTTGGCGTGTGTGACATGGGGTCGGAACTCTTAAGGCCATGGAAACACCAGTGATTTTTCGCTGTCAACAGCACGTCGTACAAGGCTGGACAGAGGAAGTGAATAGGAAACCTTTAGTGTTGTGATTTCCTGGGGAACTGAGACGAGGCCTTGGTTAGACTTGAATACCGCCACGTAAACACAATAGCCTCAGCGGTATGACATCGCCAGGAAGGAAGCAGCTTTGGGTTTTTGCTGTCTCTGACAATCTTAATACAACAGAATCCTTTTTTTTTCCAGAAATCTGCTCATTGATCACTTTAGGAATTAATTGGAATAATTGACATTGCTTCCTGCAGGTGATAAGGAATGGCTCATCAATCAAATTTGATTTTTTATAGCACATTTTTACCAATAGAATTAGTCACAAAACGCTTTTCCAAAGGGAATCAAAAACCAGAAAACCCAGTGCCAAACAGGAAAAGTATGAAAAGTATTCCCTGACCCCACTGACAGTTACAAGAACTCCTGGAAAATAATAGTAGACTCATGAAGAATAAAGCCAACAGTGAGGAGCGGAGTAGATGTTTAGCAGCTTCAGTATTTTGAATTGCACTCGAGATGATATCCCACTTCGGATTAGCCACATCTTATCTAGGCCGAATACGGTTAGTGGCTGACAAACATGGGGAGGTAGAGTAAATTAATCAGTGTCTATCTGACAATCATGCAGCCTCAGCATTAATAAACTATGGCAGCATACAAAACGTGGCGAGATGCAAGGAAAGGTAAAATAGCTATGAAGGCGCTCAGAGTCTCTCAGCTCCTAAAAGCACAGCCACACCAACGAGGGTGGGCCTACTATTAGAGTTGTTACAGCAAGGAAAGCTCTTTGTTCCTAAAGATACTAGGGCCAAATTCCACCTACATCTCAGCACCCAAGTTGGCTGAAGGACAAATTGAACCGATAGACTCAATAATTTGTCATGCTGTTACATGATTGTTAGTACCTAGGACTATCATTTAGGATTAACAGGCAGGTAGTGGTGTAGTGGTCACAGGCTTGGCCACAATGCTGGTCCTCACCTGGTTTTACAGACTGAGCTAAGTGTCGTCTGCTTAGCAGTGGACATAAATCCCATGTTTACGAATGACATCACCTACTGGTAACATGTATAGGTTGAAGAGCTGGGGACTTAAGACCAAACTGACTTCAGTTAAATCTGAGAGGTCATCATTTATTTGCATAAACGGAAATCTGTGTGTTAGGTATGACTTAAACCAGGAGAGACTTTAATACCTTTAATACCAATATCACATTCAGGTCTAATCAGATGGATCGGTTGGTCAATAGTGTCAAAGGCATCACTGAGATCAAGAAGCACTAGTTCAGTCCGACAGCTGTTATCAGAGGTTATAAGGAAATAATTTACAATAATAACAATTACAATTTAATAAGTGCTGTATCAGTGCTATGGCTTGCATGAAAACCTTACTAAAGAGTCAAGTATGCGTTATTACCTTCTTAGAACAGTTTTTTAGATAGAAAGGCAAGGTTTTTAAATTTATTTTTAAAGCCAACAACAGCTAATTTTTGGGATTTGGGAACATAGCCCGGTGATATCGATGTGTTTATGATATTAATTAAGCATAGATGAAGAAAGTAATGGGAGGAGATCTTTTACTAAGTTAGTTGTTACTGGGTCCTGCGAAGTCGCTGCATGACTATTTGTTAATTTAGCAACCATATTAAAAAGTAAACGCGGATTATTTTTATTTCCTTCTGCGAGGTTAGAAAAATAATTTGATCGAGCAGATGTTGTAGCGCATGCTTGTAGTTTATTAGTCTTTCCACGGAAGATTAAAAAAACCCTGCAATTTGAAGGCCATTTTAGTTCCCTTTGGTAAAAACAGCAGGCTTGTTTTAACGCCCGAGTTCAGTCAGTGTACCATGGAGCAAGTTTGTTACGCTTTTTTAGTCATGGCTGCATTGCGGTTCTCTCAGCGTTTAAATGCCTAGGCCACCCGTGTTAGGCAGCCCAGTCGTACAGTAAAACCCTGTGTTCCACAATTTTGTTATATTTTTTCCCTCTGATCCACTTGCAGTCTCCCAGGAAACGTCAGCCCCGATTCCACTTCTTGCTCACATTGCCTCCTCGGGGAAGCGGTTCATATCTCTGCAGGACGGGAGTGTGTTGTACGCACTGAGGGAAGGCGACAGAAATCGGGCTCGCTCCGGCACCAGGATTATATAAAATTCATCCTGCAGCGGACAGGAAAAATAAAGCTTTTCTTATTTGTTTTGTTTGTTTGAAGGTGCATCAATGTATGCGTGGTTGGTATGGCTTTTCCTTAATTTCACCTCCTTTCCTTTTAAGCTTTCTTTCTGCCTGAGTGTGCTGGAATATGAACACGTGAGGTGTTACACAATGGGCATATTGGGGTTCCCAGAAAGATTTTAGTGCGGGATACACTATAAAGGCTGCAGAGGTCGTATTGATCGGTGGCCAAGCACTGGAGTGGGGAGTGTGGTTTCTGACAGAGGGCCTACAGGACACAGAGGCGCATTCTTGCTCCAGAGGATGGCTGCATATCTGCGGAGCTCTAGGCCCTTTTTTTTTCCCATTTCTGCAGTCCTGAATCAATGAAAGAGGCAGCCCCCATGGTGAATAACGGTCAAATATATTAAAACATTGAGCATTCTCACGAGCAGTCGGTACAGGAGGCTATGGGCTGATGGACACGGTTAACATTTTACTTCTTTTTTTTTTTTTTGGTCTTCTTTCCCCTTCCGTTTTTGTTAATGTTCTGGTTCAAGCATGCAATCACACACCTATAACTGCAGTCAAAATTCTCAAAGATTCAGAGATGGTGAAGGCCATGTATGGAGGGGACTGAGTTAAGTTTCTTCATGCTGTGCTGTATGTTCCTCTTTTTGCAGGAAATCAGCTGTGGTTGTGCAAGATAAAACCATGAAAAGCCGGCAGCTGAAGATGAATCGAAACTCCTTGAAAACGCAAATGCAAAGTAAGGAACTTAACGTCTTACAGAAAAAAGGGTCAGGAGGGCAACCATAATATAGAGCAAAACACTTTTTGCTCAATGGAAATGGGTAAAAATGTTCAATGTTGAAAATGACAAACTCATCAGATGAATGGTATTGGGTCAGCTGAATTGTAACGTGGGTTTGAGCTTATGGAAACAGTGTCATTGTAGTTTCTTAGCAATTGCTCCTATCCTGAGGGACTAATATTGTTATTCAGTTGGACATTTGCTGAAACGTTTTAGGTACCTTGTTTAAGACAACTGTTTTCAAGTCCCCCCCAACAGGTGCTCTGTTGTTATTCCATATCAGAGTCACAAGGCAATCTCACACCTGCCGTAGTTGTGATATCACCGTTCCTGTAGTCATGACGCACAGAGGGCCTAGTGTTTCAACGGCTGTGCTACTTTCACAAAGCTAAATGGAGGAGACCTCTTTCATTTCATACGTGAAGCCATACACGCAATCTCCACGAAGTCAATGAGCCATGAAACAAAGGCTTACACTACTGTTCAAAAGTTTGGGGTCACTTAGAAATTTCCTTTTTTTTCCCATGAAAACATACATTAAATTTGTTTGAATAGGAAATATAGCAAAATGAATAGGAAATATAGTTATTGACCAGGTTAGAAATTTATTTTTAATTGAAATAATAATTGTGTCCTTCACCTTTGCTTTCGTCAAAGAATCCTCCATTTACAACAATTATCTCCTTGCAGACCTTTGGCATTATAGTTGTCAGTTTGTTGAGGTAATCTAATGAGATTTTGCCCCATGCTTCCTGAAGCACCTCCCACAAGTTGGATTGGCTTGATGGCCACTTCTTACGTACCATATGGTCAAGCTGCTTCCACAACAGCTCAATAAGGTTGAGATCCGATGACTGTTCAGGCCACTCCATTATAGACCGGATACCAGCTGACTGCTTCTTTCCTAAATAGTTCTTGCATAGTTTGGAGCTGTGCTTTGGGTCATTGTCCTGTCGTAGGAGGAAATTGGCTCCAATCAAGCGTTGTCCACAGGGTATGGCATGACGTTGCACAATGGAGTGATAGCCTTCCGTTCTTCTTTGTGAGCCGAACACATCACTTAGATTCGTCTGTCCATAACACTTTTTTCCAATCTTCCTCTGTCCAGTGTCTCTGTTTATTTTGCCCATCTTATTTTATTTTTATTGGCCAGTCTGAGATATGGCCGTTTCGTTTTCAACTCTGCCTAGAAGGCCAGCCAGCATCCTGGAGTTGCCTCTTCACTGTTTACGTTGAGACTGGTGTTTTGCTGGTACTATTTAATCAAGCTGGCAGTTGAGGTCCTGTGAGGCGTCTGTTTCTCAAACTAGACACTCTAATGTATTTTTCCTCATGCTCAGTTGTGAACTGGGGCCTCCCATTCCTCTTCGTATTCTGGTTAGAGCCAGTTCTGTGAAGGAAGTAGTACACAGCGTTGTACGAGATCTTCAGTTTCTTGGCAATTTCTCGCATGGAATGGCCTTCATTTCTCAGAACAAGAACAGACTGACAAGTTTCAGAAGAAAGTTCTTTGTTTCTGGCCATTTTGAGCCTGCAATCGAACCCACAATTGCAGAAGCTCCAGATACTCAACTAGTCTAAAGAGTTTTCAGCTGTGCTAACATAATTGCAAAAGGCTTTTCTAATGACCAATTAGCCTTATAAAATAATAAACTTGGATTAGCAAACAACACGTTCTGCTTCCGCGGTGCCTCAATCCTGCAGTGCGTGTTGAATCAGAAAACCCACTGAATGACCTCCTCCCACGGTTGCACAGTCTGCTTTACGGCTGTGACCTTAACATTAAACTCCAGCCTCACCTGGTAATCTGACTGTGACCTAGATCTTACATTCAGCTTGGCTGCTTTCTCATGGCCACTACAAATAAGAATTTAACCACCCCTAAAACCTTCCCGAATGTACCTTGGGATTAGAGTGGGGCTCATTTTAAACATGATGTGAGGAGGGAGGTGTATGCAGACCGGACCCTGATGTGACCGCAGTTCGTCTCATTAAAGGATGTACCTAAATCATGTGTATATGTAATCATTATGTGGTAAAGATACGATTGAGTGGAGCAAAATAAAGGGTATGCACAGTAAGCGTGTGTAAGACAGATGTAACTAAGTTGATTACAAAAAACGTATTCACACTCCTACCTAAAATAAGGGCAGGATGCGGAGATGCAAAAATAATCTTTTAATGAGAAAAATACATCAAAGTACTAGTGCTAGAGTAATAGTAGTGGTAGCCTATACAAAAAAAAATTTTTTTTTAGCAAAATCTAGCCTTCATCAGTGCTGTACAAACAGAACGAAAGGGTTTGCCTTGGAGCTGGACTGCTGTAACTGTCGTAGATGCATGTGACTCAAAAGTTACTTAGAATCCCAAGCTCGGTAAATGACTGTATTAATTCAAAAATGAAGCGGTTTACATGGAAATATTTAGTGCCGTAACCACACAGACTCAATACGTCTTTTTTATGTGTGTCATATGACAGGGAGTGGGCAGTTTTTGTTGACAGCAATGGTTAAAATAAGGTTTTGAGCAACTTTATCTGCACCTATTTCCAAGCGTCAGGCAGAGCATATCACTGTTTGGTTTTGATATTGATTACCAAGTGAAGTACTTGGAAGAATATTGCTTTCCAAAACTGTTAGAGGAAAGGGATGTCCCTTTGCAAATTTTTCACCTAGGGTTGGAAAGTTTACTTTGCATTGGGAAAAACACTTACAGAGAGTAATTCAAATGTATAAATACCTCCAGTCTCTCCTGTTTCCTGAAAACAATTGCATTGCATTGGTCATTGTTAATCTGACATCAGGCTTTTTGTTTAAATGCCCCACAGTGGTAGTTGACACACATCTGCTCTCCATCTCCGGGTAATTGTTGGGTCGGTCTCTGTGGTTTGGAGTTCACCAATTGAGGCATTTGAAGAACAACAAGGTTAATTTAAGCCATTCAGATGTGATGCACTTCATGTTCTTTTGCACACAAATAATTTCCCAGAACAATGCTTCACAATGTCTGGCCCTTATTCTGCATGTGCAGTGAAATGGTGCATTTTGGGACTTGTCGTTTTTTTAAATCCCCAGCTGCAGTTAAACAGCAAAACAGCTCTGCAGTTTGTCAGTTTGTCTACACAATTCCTCTCAGTGGTGGGAGGCTGAGCGTCCTTGCTCCGCTTAGACCCAGCTCTAGCCCCAGGGAGAGAAATCTTTTAGAGGTGTAAATTCACTTTCAGCAGTGATTTTTCCCCCTACTAGCTTAGTGTGGCTACTTTACAGTCTCATCCACACAGCTAAATTTACAGCTGAACTGGGATCATCTGTCCGCTTCAGAAAGACTCTGTTTTTGCTTCAGGACATCCAGGATGCGCCACACATTATGAAAATAATTAATCTTGTAGTAACAGTTCCAGGTGTTACGACACTCGGAAACCATGTTTGTTGCTTCTGGATGAATCCATGTTTAAACTGGAGAAAATGTCAAACGAATGGTGGCTACCGCTGTAGAGAGAACCAGGTGTTTCACGTGTGCCGTAATATTTAGTTATTGTCACCTCTAGATTCTCTTATCGGGATTAAAGCAGATTTTGTTTTTATTTCGGTAGTTTTTTTATAGGTGTGTTTTTTATTCCACTCCTACATATATGGGCCTCTGAGGTCCATTCAGGCCCGGCACTTTCATTGATTGTATCTTGCCCCCAGGCTGGAACACTGCAGAGATGTTTTATTGTTCCGATATAACACATATGGATGTACCAATCGTGTACTTTTGTTTATCTCAAACGAATGAATGGAAACTTATTTGCACTTTATATTTCATTCATTTAATGAATTGTCATCTAGAGTGTATTATGCATGTGAACATTAAAATTTTGTCTCTAACTGGCCATTTAAGTAAGATTTGGCCAGAGTCAGTACTTATTCTCTCTTTCTCACACACACTTACACACTTAATCCCAGAACACATGACGCTGTTCCGCCTCTGTAGCATGGTAAACTTCCAGGCCTGGGGCGGTTTCATGCTTCAGTGGCACATTCTCACAGGAGGCAGCGGTGGTCGTGAGTGCCAATGTGCGCCGAGCGGGGAATCACAAGGACCACTCTTGGCCTGAGGGCAGTGTTGGGGACAGACAATGCGATGTGATGGGATGGGATGTCTGTGAAGCCTTGATGGCACAAGCCTCTTTTTCCCCGTCTTCCCTTAGATGCAAGTTTCTGTTGAAACTGTGAAATTGCCTGTTTTTTGACACCATGGACTGTGTAAAAGAATGAAATAAATGTCAATTCAGCTTGCTTGGGTTAATTCAAGTGCTGTCAGTCAGTCTTGGCCATTTAATGCGGAGTCTTTTTTGTAACCTTTTCGATTATTGCTGTTCTTATTGCTTGACAGATGAACTGAAATCGCCGTGCCAGCCAAAGAGCCTCCAATTCAGAAGCATAGCCCCCAAAACGCTCCCGGTGGTGTCCACCCCAACAGTTCTGTCTTGCCAGTCCCCCTCCGCCCTGCCTGATGCCTCGGCCGCTGTCAGCCCCAAGTCAATCATCGTCCCGGCCCAGAACTATGCCCTGATGCAGGTGGCCGGTCAGGAAGGGACCTTCTCACTGGTGGCCCTCTCCCCATCCATGTCGCCTCCGTCACCGCAGCAGCAGGCCCCGAAGGGCCTGCCCCTACTCCGAAACCTGAAGCTGCCCATCCCTAGATACCGTCAGCCAGCCAGAAGCAAGACTGCCCCGGAGAAAAGCGCCACAGCGCCGGCCGTGCCCCAGGTGCCGAGTCCTGCCAAAGTGGCCCCGTCTGCCCTGAGAACACTGCCCCCTGAATGCTTGGAGAGCCCCTGCAAGGCGGAGCCGTCGGAACAGCTCATAGTGATTGATTCGGGGACCTCTGAGATCTCAGTTGCCACCCTGCTTTCTGAGAACACGGTCCTGTACTCTGGGTCTGGGGTGGCGAGGCCTGCCGACACAGACCAGGTCGCCTCTGCTTCGTTACCGGGCGACAGCTTCGTGACCAAAGTCGAAGAGGAAGAGACCAGATTTCAGCCATGCCTCTCCAAGCCTGCCCGCCAACCTGCCAGCAGCGTCACCGTTCTCTCGCCAGCAGTCTTCGGCAAAGCAGTCCAGATCATCCCCTCACCGCCCAAAGGGAAGCTTCCCATCCTGCCCTACTCTAAGGTGAAAAGTACCCTCTTACCAGTGGCTAAAATCAATGAGAAGAGCTTTCTCGAAACTCAGTGCGGTGTTGGAGATAGCTCAGATCTGACCACCTCGAGTGCAGGGAACACTGAAATGTTCTTTCAAAAGCAGATGGCCAACTCGGCGCACCAGAGCCTGCTGCAAGCAAAAACGATTGGCTTGTCAGGTGCCGCCTCATTGCAAAAATCAGCGGGGAAGAAAAGAGGAAGGAAGCGAAAGACAATTGAGGACATTCTCGCCTTTGAGGCCCGAAAGAAGAGGTCTTTATCGTTTTTCCGGAGGAGGGTGCCGGAAAAGCCAACCCCGGTCCCTGCGGTGCCGAAGGAGAAAGCAGTCGAAATTTCCAAGAAGTACCGCAGCATCAGGCCCAAGCCGGTGCTGGTGATGGAGACCGTGCCCCAGCTGGTGGGCTTGTCCTCCTTCACCCCTCCCGAGTGCCTGGAGCCAGAGCTCCTCATCGGCCACCGCCTCCCCAGCCGAGCCCTCGGCTGTCTGCAGCCGGGCCAGGCCTCCGACCGGGTCGCCCCTCTGTACTTTGGGGCCAGGCAGCCACACCGGTGCCTCACCTGTGGACGCTGCTTCCAGTTCAAGCACCACCTCCAGAGCCACATGAACAGCCACACCAACAGCCGGCCCTACGCCTGCCCTGTGTGTCGAAAGGCCTACGCCCATTCCGGCAGCCTCAGCACCCACATGAAGCTGCACCATTCTGAGGGCCGGCCCCGCAAGGCCCTGCAGTGCGAGTTCTGTGAGAAGGCCTTTGGCTACGTGGGCGTGTACTTTGGCCACCTCCGTGAGGTCCACAAAGTCATCCTCACTGTCGAGCCCTCCATCAGCCACCATGAGGAGGACGTGCCCATCGAGGGGTACTCCTTTTCTTACACGTTATCACTACTTACACGTATTCCTATTCAGGATTATTGCTGAGTGTTGTTGTTTAGAATACATTATTTGCGTAACATAGCATTAAAAAACGCAAGCATTTTTGAGGAATATTCTTTCTCAATTGGCTAAAATTTTCTACATACCTCCACAAAATACACATACACATCTTATTAACTCATAAAAATGTATTTTGAATTTTTTTACCTTTAGGCTTATTACTTGTTCCATTCGCTCTTCTCAGTTGAACCTAGGAAATGTTGACTATGTAGTTGACTGAAGAATACCCTCTCATTTATTTTCAGCATGACCCCACCCGATTCCACAGACGAACAGGCCCAAGAGCAGGAGGACCCGGTGGAGTTGCAGATCAAGTGTGGCCGCTGCCAGGCCATCACCCCCACCTTCGCGGACATGAAGCTGCACCTGCTGTACGTCCATGGCGAGGAGGTCCAAGTGCGGCTGAGCGAGGGAGCGCTGCAAGGGGGCCGCCAGGCCGAGGACGAGCTGGTGAAGCACGCGGCCCACTACTGGCGGCAGCTCAATGAGAGGCGCAACCTGGTCCGCTGCGGCACCTGTGAGGAGGAGTTCTTCTCCTTCTCCAAGCTCAAGAAGCACATCTACTCCCACCACCAGGGGGAGTTGGAGGTGACTGTGGAGTGCGATGAGGGGGGAGGGGAGATGCTTGGTGTGGCAGCGGGCGCTCGGCCCGAGGCCTCGGACGAGGGCGTGGCCCTCGGGACCAGCTGCACCTTCCATTGCGTTCTGTGCAGTGAGGTCCTGGACAGCAGGGAGGAGGTACTGGAGCACTGGGGAGGCCAGCACCGGTGTGAGGACCCTGCTGCGCTCTGGGCAGTGCTCGGCCCATTTGTGGAGCGTGAGGAAATCAACCTTTCCGCCCACTGCCCTCAGCAGCAGGAGACTGTCTGATCCCATCTTACTCTGGGCCCCCTGGACATACCGGTGTTTTGTTACACGAGTCAATTATAGCAGAGATTAAAGGACCCAGACAAGGTAGATCAGCACCCCCCACCCCCCACCTTTTTGATTTGTTTGCTTTTCTGTTAAAGAAAAAAAGAGTCAGAAAACATAGATACAATAGTATCAGATACAATACTTCTCATGATGTTTAAACAGAATGGCCATTTTTCGGGCTTATATTTTGGCTTAGTATCTTTGATAGAAGCGCTTCAAGACTTTGGTGTTGTGAAGTCTTTATGCACCTTCCTGGGGGAAAACAGTCAGCCTCGCCAAATGTAACCAGTGGCATGCAGAAAATTGGGATTAAAAGAGTTAAAATTTTGTTACCATCAGCAGGTGACATTTCTGTTCCGTGTTTAGAGCTTACAGCCACTAACACGACGCTTCGGCAATAAAAACAGCCGCATATATATAGTGCCAAAATGAATTCACGTGACACAAAAACTGAGTACATTAGTTCCTGAATTCCACATTCTGATCCCTTTGTACACAATTGTTTGTGATTTTAATGGAAATGTTTATTCTTATAGTATGTTAACACTTATATTTTTACAAGCATTTAAATGCACTGTGGATAAGTAATCTCTCAGTGATATCAGGCAGAAAAACTCAAAAATAGATTGTATGGGGAACTCGGATCCACTCCGTTTACTTCACATTTGTAATGTTATTGAAGTATAACTAGTGTGCATCCATTAGGTGATATTTTACGTATATAACAATTTTGATATATGTCAAATATATATTGTTGCTACGCAGACATAAGTAAGACTGTAGAACCACTAGTATGAGTTTTTGTGTCGTGGCGGTGTGCGGAAAGCGTTCCATTAGATTGGCTTATAAGCTCTACTGTAAACCCTGTGAATACTGCTGAAGTCAGTGGTGACGTGTACGGACCCCTCTGCAATTGGCAGTAATTCATTCAGTAAGATTTTTAAACCCACGTAGAGGCTCCAATTAATCTTGTTTCATGCAGCCTGGCTAGAGCTTAGCTGTATTTTATAGAAACAGAAAATGCCTGGCGAGAACATCTATTGCTGTATAGGGTTCTGCATATTGTAAACCTCAAAAGGAAGGTTGTAAAAAAAAATTTCCTCTTATTAGCTGCTTACCAGAGAAATGTGTTCAGTGTTCCCTTTCTTTGATGGTGAAGTAGCTTTAATTGGATTTATTTATATAGTTACCGTTTGACTAATCTTATTGCTTTCATAAAACAGGGTAATTGAATGTTTCTTGAATGTGTATGTATAAATATATATGAACAAACACTGGCTGGGGGGCGGGGTGTTGGGATGTCAGTTATTAAGCAGATTTTTCAAATAATTTTTAAGACGTATGTACATAAAATGGATTTTCCTTTATGACAAACTCAAATCATGTTGGTTCTCAGTGAGAAAAAAATGTGTGATAGTTGGTGATATCCCTGAAATTTCATAAACAAACACAATTTTGATGCTATACTTAAATTCACTTATTTATTGACTCCCCTCGCATGTGTTTGTTCATATTTATAACGATACAGTGCCCTCCATAAGTACTGGGACAATGAAGGATTTTTCTTCTTTTGGCTCTATACTCAAAAATTGTTTGAAATTAAACAGTTGTTATGACGTTAAAGTATAGATTCTCAGCTTTTAGTTGAAGTTATTTGTGTATATATATATATTGGTTTTACCATTTAGAAATGACAACACCTTTCACACATATTCCCCGTATTTCATAACATCAAACGTATGTTAATATGATGTCCAAAATACCCATGCATGTTTAGTATTTGGTCGTCATTCCTTTCCCGCAATATGTGCCGGAGGTCAGCGACCCATTGAGCTCACCAGACATTGGGTATCTTCTCTGGTGATGCTCTGCCAGGCCTGTACTGCAGCCGTCATCAGTCATTATCTTAACCCCATGATTTTCAGCTTCGTAATCGACTGCTTGACTTTCATTTAAATCTCTTTGGCCCCCATTTTCACCAGACAACAATAGCAGACTCCAGAGCCAAACGCAAAACCTAGAATCAAGACTAGAAATTAACAGCTCTCTTGAATGTTTTGATGGAACACCAGAAACACCTCTCAAGTACCAATACTTTTGGTGCCATGAAATAGGGGGACTATTTATAAAAAGGGCTGAATGGTGAAACCAATATATGCACAAATACCCTCAAATAAAAGCTAAGAAGCTATACTTTATCAAATCCAAACGTATGGCACGTAAAGCAATAAGAAGAAAGCATCCTTCACTGTCCAGATACTTATAGAAGGCACTGTATTATAAATATGCTGCTCTGTTTTACCTCCATGGAGGAAATGAAACGATACAAATGTTTTTACAAACGCTGCAGCTGAACCTCTGTGAACCTATCCTTGTTGTGTTTGACAGTTAATACTTGGACATGAATGGTGTGAATAGAGACAGGCTACACTCCCAGACATCTGCCAAATAATTTTCTTTGTAACGGAAAGAAGTGTACAAAAAAATCAGTTTGATGATTGGTAAAGCAGACAAATCTTTCTTTCATCAAAGATATAAATTCCTGAGGATAACTGTATCAGTTTCATAGCTGAAAGGTTTGTAAGTTCAAATAAAGCTTGGGAGACGGTGTAGATGTTTAAGCTTTACCATTGAAAGCAGAAATGTGAAGGCTGAGGTAAAGATTAAAGGCTAATTACACCTATGATGCCTAACAGAATTGTTTCTCAAGGGTTTAAGACTGCACTTTTTCATTACTTCATCCTGTAATGCTTCTGGGTTTTAATAATAATGATGATAAAAGTGTGGGATGTTTGCCACAGTACATCAATAAAGGGTAAATCCAAGAAGAAACACGCCTGTTTGCCCCATGTTCCTTGTTGAAGGATAACCCTATCTCCCACAGCAGAAGGTCTGGAGGCTGGTTGCGCATCCGTCAGACGTGATATGGGTTGAATTGAGTGCTTCTTCTTAGATGTGTGTGGGAGGAGGGTTGGGGAAATTTAGGGGGGTAAAGGTGTACACATGCTTCAGCTCTACCCTTCCTGTAATCTGTCTGACAAGGCTATCTTCTCTTGCACAGGGATTCACCTTTTCACACTGACTTGGCTAATGCACACACTGCACATGTGCAGAGGAGGCAATGCAAAAAACAAACTGATGTCCTGGTGTACGCATGTGCTAGACAGCTTTTTTTTGTCTGTGTGGCCTGCACTACCCCCCCCCAACAAATAAACCATGTACTTTACATTCTCAGTGTGGAAATAGTTTGGGTGCGTTCTGGAAGATCGTTTTAGTGTTCTCGTTAAATTTTAGCTCAACCTTTGTTATTTCGACACAGTCTGATATGGGCTTGCATGTGTTTACATTAACATTTTTGAAGACTGAATGACAATCAGTGTTGTTGTTGGAACCGTATAAATGCAGAGTAAGAGCATAATGGGAAACCAACCTGCTCCTCATCGCACTCATTCCTCATTCTGAAGGACTGGTTCAGCTTGTTCATAGCATTAGCTGCTTGAACCATGGAATTACTGGAATTCTATGGATTCTCGTATGCATTCTAGACTGGAAAATAAACCTTTGTCTTATCATGTGTCATGTAAGGGCTTGTGTCTTCCGGGAAGGTTTTTTAAATGCTGGTGTGTTTTTGTCATTGATCTAAATATGAACATCAAATTTTATATTGAAGCGAGGAGCTGAGCGCTATTTTCAATTTGTGTTCATGGGCGCCCAGCATTTTCAGGAGTTGAAAATGATGCTTTTTTTTAAAAAGGAAGGAAGGGCGGGACCAACACTACAACAACCCAACAAACATTGAGGAATTGTTGAAGAGAGAAGAGAATTATCAAGACATTATTATTTTTCTCAAAAACATCTGTCAAAATGATTGCATTTACTCATGCATTTAGTACTTTGTGCATCCTCTCTTTGCCAAGATAACAGCCCTGACAAACCTACTATAAGAACAGATTTGAGACCATTCCTACATACAGAATCGCCCCAGATCCTTCCGAGTCCTTGTTCCTCACTGGTGGATTCTCCTCTTCAGCTCACCCCACTGGTTTTCAGTGAGGTTAAGGATGTCCATTGCAAAAATTTGAGTCTATGATCAGTGAATAATTTTCAAGTGGATTTGGAGGTGTCCTTTGGATCCTGCTGAAAGATCCGGCGACAACCCAGTTTTAGCCTCTTGGCAGATACAGCCAGGTTATGGCCTAGGAACTTGGATTTCATGATGCCATACACCGAACAGCCATAACATGACCACTGACAGGTGAAGTGAATAACACTGATAATCCCGTTATCATGGCACCTGTCATTGGATGGGAGCGAGTGAAAAATTTGGCCTCAAAGTTGATGTGTTAGAAGCAGGAAAAATGGGCAAGCATAAGGATCTGAATGACTTTGACAAGGGCCAAATTGTGATGGCTAGACGACAGGGTCAGAGCATCTCCAAAACTGCAGCTCTTGTAGGGTGTTCCTGGTCTGCAGTGGTCTGTACCTATGAAAAGTGGTCCAAGGAAGGAAAAGCAGAGAACCTGCGACAGGGTCATGGGCGGCCCAGGCTCATTGTGGATGTGGATGGCCAGGTGCGTGTGCGTTGCTTACCTGGAGAACACATGGCACCAAGATGCACTATGGGAAGAAGGCAAGCTGGCGGAGGCAGTGTGATGCTTTGGGCAATGTTATGCTGAGTCCTTGGGTCCTGCCATTCATGTGGCTGTTACTTTGACACGTACCACCTACCTAAGCATTGCTGCAAACCATGTACACCCTTTCATGGCAACGGTATTCCCTGATGGCATTGGCCTCTTTCAGCAGGATAAAGCACCCTGCCACAAAACAAAAATTTTTCAGGAATGATTTGAGGAACACAACAAGTTCAAGGTGTTGACTTGGCCTCCAAATTCCCCAGATCTCAATCAAATCGAGCATCTGTGGGATGTGCTGGACAAACAAGTCCGATCCATGGAGGCCCCACTTCGCAACTTACAGGACTTAAAGGATCTGCTGCTAACGTCTTGGTGCCAGATACCAAGGCACACCTTCAGAGGTCTAGTGGAGTCCATGCCGCCTCGATGAATCAGGGCTGTTTTGGCGGCAAAAGGGGGACCTACACAATATTAGACAGGTGGTCATAATGTTATGGCTGATCGGTGTATATCCTAACAGGGTTCCCAGGGCTTTGGAAGTAAAAATCCCCATATCATCACAGATCCACCACCATACTTCACAGTGGGGATTAGGTTTAAAAAATATATATATAGACATTGCCTGATTTGTGAAGATCAACAACATCTTGTTTGATTTTATTTGTGTGTTCTCTGGACTTTCCCATGTTAATGAATGACAAAGGGAGTGTAGTCTTGTTTTTTACCTCATATGTATACCCTGAGTATGTATGTACAGGAGTCATGGATGACCAGCTAAGAGTGCCCCAAGACTCAGATGAACTTAGTAAAAAAAAATGACGTGGGATGTATGAGTAACTTGCCTGTAGTCATTAAGGGCATTGGGGTGTCCCTTCTTGGGCAACGGGACCTGGCAGGTGGTCTTCCACATCACTGGGACCCTCATGCTCAGATTGATAAGATAAATAATATTTATTTTTTCAATCTTCGCTTTATAAAATTTTAAAGAATGTCCCTAAGACTTCTGCACAGTCCTATATACATATATACAAACAAATGCATCTATCCCCACTTGTACAGGCATCAGGTCTCCGCTGTAGAAGAGGGGAAAACTAGATCAAAGACTCTTTAACCTGGTTAGTGAGACAGATGTAAAGAGAGCTGCTCTGCTGTGCAATTTTTTCTATACAAAGGAAAAGCGAAGAAATTATCCAGAGGCCTGAGAGGCTTGCCTTCCTAAGTGAATTTCTCATTGTTGTGCCATGTGGAGCGTCTGAGGCAGGCAACAGAATGCAAAATGTTCTTTAACCCTATTTAGGAGCGGGAGCATGCTCCGCTTCAGTGCATTCATGTCATGGTGACTGGGTAATGAAACCAGCATCCTTAACCAATCAATGCACACACTAGCCAATCTCTGTGCACCGACTTTTAAATACAAGGGTTTAGTTTACAGTTTTACAGCTTTGCAGTGAGAGCGTTTTTG
The DNA here is from genome assembly GCA_025775065.1 of Hiodon alosoides. Classification (NCBI taxonomy): domain Eukaryota; kingdom Metazoa; phylum Chordata; class Actinopteri; order Hiodontiformes; family Hiodontidae; genus Hiodon; species Hiodon alosoides. The sequence goes on from JAOYSI010018470.1 coordinate 61,974, forward strand.
TGCAGGTTTTTACTTTTTTTTACAGTCCCCCCCCCTTTTTCTTTTATGATGTATCGAGGTGCCAATTGGTGTCGAAATATGCAGCATGAGCACAAGGGGCCGTTCAACCCCACACGCCCCATGTTACTCTCAGCCTCTTTCCCTGAGCCTCAGTCTGATTTTAAAGCTGTTCCCTACTGTTGTGCTCCACAGAACATCTGTTGTTCAGAAGGGTCACCCTTTTTTTTTTTACTACTCCATAAATCTGTGTTTACCCTTAAGTGATGACGTTACACTTGTGAGACCAGAACCTGCCGGAGACTTATTTTCAATGTCTCCTTCCCTTTCCCTCCTTTTTGGCTTCAGGTTGCATCGATGGGTGGCTCTCTGCCGACTCCCGACAACCTTCCACTGGCTAATGTAGCACTGCAGAACCGAAACGATACGGTTAATAATTAATCCCCATTAAGTGGAAGTGGTATTGATCGCCTCTGCTTCTAAATGGAGGCGGTACAGCGTGAGGCAGGGATGCAGGGTGCGTTTACATCATTGGCAGGCTACAGCGGTAGAACTAATGCAAATGCTGATTAGAGAGAGCCATCCCAATTGTTTTTCGCAGCTTAGTCACAAGGAGGCCTAATGACTGGACTGATGAGCCCGGGAGTGCGTGATGAGACAGACTAGAAGGGACAGCAGTCCCGAAAACAAAAATAAACTTTTTCCAGTGAAGTTATCGGAATGTTGATGGATAGCTGGCCCTCATGGGCGGTTGCAGCAGGCGTGTGGCCTAACCCCACTCGTTCCACCTAGTGCAATGCTGAGCGGACAGTGTAGAATGCCTGGCAACATGGGACGTCTGCGCGGCACTGCCTACTCTGGCCCTTTTCCAGTCACTGAGATGTGAACTTTCAGGCCCTCATTGCGCAGCCAGCCCAGATGGTCAACAGTCGCAACTGCAAAATGCCGGAGACTTGCTTTCCCGCCCAAGGGGGACTTCAGCCATCTGTCACAGTCCTCCGTTTGACTCCAGGGATCTCTTGCTCACCTAAAAGGGCTCTCTCTGTGCTCCTGTCAAAGGAATTCACTGTTTTATCCGGGATCATTTGCGCTGCCAAAGAGACCTATAGAAATAGGGTGGAATCCAGTTTTGTACATCCAGCTGGATCTGTACACGACACCGAACATCTTTTCCACATCAGCTGCAGCCCCGAGATTCATCAGCAAGGCCCCAGATAACAGGTTGTTAATGCACTCTCTTTTGGGAATTCCATTTGCATGAGTGCTAACCTACATTCACTGAGCAATCTTACAGAATAAGGTTAATGAAATAAGCCTCCCAGACATGTAGAGAGCGCTGTCTGCCGCCGCACAAAGCTAACAAGGTTAGCGGGATGATGTGCAGCCAGCCGTGGCTGCTCTGCATCTGAAAAGGTAATTTATATATCATGTCTACTGGAGCCTGAGCTCCCAGGCACTCGGCTCCTTCTGACCGCCCCACTGTTGGAAGCGGAGTCCGTTTTTTGTTTGTGTATGGCTTCTTCTGACCGCCCCACTGTTGCAAGCGGAGTCCGTTTTTTGTTTGTGTACGGCTTCTTCTGACCGCCCCACTGTTGCAAGCGGAGTCCGTTTTTGTTTGTGTACAGCTTCTTCTGACCGCCCCACTGTTGCAAGCGGAGTCCATTTTTTGTTTGTGTACGGCTCTGCGGAGCCCTGCACAGTGCAGGCTTTCCTGCTCGCCTCTCCGGTCCACAATTGGCTTTGACAGCCCTTGAAATTCTGCATCTGTGATTCGGTGGGGTAATTGGCTCACATGCTGAGTGCAGGATCATCACGGGATTACGAGTCACGTACAAAAGAGGGGCGGGGTGCTTTTTTCAATAATTATGGAAATTGAGATGGAATGAACAGTTTGCTATATGCCGTTTGGCCAATATCGGTTTTTTAAAATGTGTGTTCATCCATAGCGAGTTCTTTCAGATTTTATCTTGCATGTAACTGAAAAAGGAATCTTGTAGTTCAGTTGAGTCACTTCTTAACCTTTCATCTCCTTCCTTGTGCATGTACATTTTTTCAGGCATGGTCCCGATGGAGAGGCCCCTGGGCTCTTAAGCCTTTCTCTCAGTGCCTAGGAATACAACAGATTTCAAGATGGGAAATGTAGTGGTGATAAATTTAACCTCAAAATAAAATTTTGAAAAGACGACGCCATGGGCTACAAGGCTTGTTTGCTCAGCACACTGGAGAAATGAAAGGAGACATGGTTCTGGAAGCGAGTTTCGTTTCCCGAACCCACATCATGAGTCATCTGATCACTGAGTCAGCTGGCGGTAGGGGTAGGGATGCAGGGGTGGCCATGTGACACCAACGGTGGTGACAAAGAATCAGGACTGTCTCCTTTAGCCTCATTCAAGGTTTATATTTTATATAGTCTGTAATTAAGTCAAAAGCATGAGCGTTTAGACTGAACAAGTATCTCATCTACAGATATCTACAAAAATGAATGCCATCAAAATAGAGGCTAAAAATAAGTTAAAATGACAATCCTACGTGAGACCTTTCACATCCTTGGCCACAATCACTGCCATTTTTTTGCAGAACAACGTAGCCTAAGGGGCCTAAAAAAACATTCAGATCACTACATAAATTTAATGGCTGAATGGCTTTTACTGCTCACAGAGCAGAGTTATGAGCTGTGTAGATTCTATTCTATTCCACTCCTGTGTGCATTAATCCAAACAAATATACTGAAGGTGGCAGAAAACAGGATTAATAGCGCGCTTGTGGTTAATCCACTGGTGTGAACAAACAGCAGTTTTCATGGCTGAGGTTTAACCCTGTTCAAAAATATAAGCCTCCCTCACAAAGTAAAGGCCTGCAACTGATTCGGTCTGCATCCCACGGGAAATCATGCATTTGTTTTTCATTATATCCTCTGTATTATTATTAGAACCAAATGTTTCAATAATGCAACTGAAGATATATTAGGCTTTTTAAGTAAGTTTGCCCTTTTCCTAGGCGGCCTAGAGAAAAAAGTTACGGAACTTACGGGTTACTAAATTGGTCGACGTGTATATGAACCTTTAAGTAATTTAAGTAACCTTTTTCAGGCCTTTTCCATGTAGTAAACTGGGCCACCCTTTATCACCCAAGAACCAATCTGCCACCACCAATGTGAAACTGTAAATCAGGGTGTCAAACAGTCCTTATGGGCTACGCGGTCTGCTGGCTTTAGTTATGCCTCACCCCTTAATTGTTGAATTGGAGTCATTGTTTGGACTATACATTTATTAATAAATATCTCACCTGGCGTTTCCACGTGTAAATCCGATGACGACCGAGAGGTAGCAGGAAAAGCAGTCAGTTTGCGAGGTCGTTCAGCCCAAAGACGTCTGCACATTCGTATTCCTGGTTCTTGCGGAGTCCTGAGTTACTTCCAGGCCAATGGAAATGTGAAGTTTGCTCCTTGGAAGCCTGCTGCTCCCATCAATCACCTTTACCTGAAGCAGCTCCGAGGCTAACGTCTCCCGTGGTACAGCTTCCTGGGGTCTGGCGTTGCTTCCTGCCTTGGCGGGATCCCGGAGCACAGGCGGTGACCCACTGCTTCTTTCTGTGGTGTAAAACATAAAACTCATCAGCCATTTCTTTTGGAAGGCACGCAGGGCTCCAAAGAACTGATTCATGGAGAACAGCCAGGAAACTCCACCTGCCAAAGGCAGCCGTCCATCATTGGCGCACTATCGTATTTCACTACAGGGGGCGAGCCTCTAAGGAGCAGTGCACAGGTTACTGAGAAAAGCATTACGTATTCCTCAGTGAAGCTCCAGTGCAAATCCACCTCGCCACAGGGCAGGAATCCCTTCTCCTCCGGGGGATTACACGCTTGCTATATTCAATAATCACTCACAATTGACCACCAGAACAGAATAAAACATATTCATGCCACATTATCGCTGCAGTAAAGATGCAACAAAATTATTAGCATTCCAACACTTCTCTGAATAGCTCTGATCTATTAAATCCCTCTTGTGTAATACATACAGTGCATTGCCTTAAGTTAGAATCAATAGTATTGATTGGAAAGGCCAGTGAATGAACAAATTCACTTTAAACAATTCTGTGTTTTACTTGGAATATGAAAATAGAGACTGAAGAATAAACTAAAAATGTTCGTAAATTTCAGTCTGATTAAACAGAAAAATGTGTTATTATTTGTATATGCAGATACGAACTATACAAATCATCTGAAGGAAGAATGTCTAAAACTGATCTGGCAACATCAGAAAAAAAATTGCAAAAACCAAAACGCTGCAGCTGAAACCAAAGATGAGAAATGTAATGTATAACTATAGAAGACTACAAATCTCCTGTAGTTCTTTATTCTTCTTTCAGAAGTACATTGTTGATTTTTAAACTAAAGAAGCTCTGCAGGCTACGTCATGAGAAGTTCAGTACCAATTGCAGGAGATGCACGTCCTCCTCGACAGCACTGTCAGCCTACAGGACCACAGGAAACTGACAGAAGAAGCTCGGAGAACCCGTGCCGGTTTCCCACCACCTCAGCCAAGCCGGTGCTCTGCCAGTTCCGATATAAAGGGTGCCATGACATTTTGGACTCAAAATCCAGCTCATAGGGCTCAGTCCAGATGATTGCCTTTACCGACTCCGTGGTCCACAAAGGTGGAACAGTAGTTTTTGGTAACAACTTTACACTGGGTTTTAAAAATACAGCTTTAATTAGCAATTTGTAGGCTCTTTACAAGCACTTAAATGGGTTCAATAATAAACTGCCAATGCAGCCGTGGTTCTTCATAGGAACAGATGCCTCATTAGTATCTGTAATGATTAACAAAGGGCAAAAGACATAATTTTGAGTCTGCGTATTAACATTAATCATCTGTTCATGTACAATTTACGGTGACTTGAATACATCTCATAAGCCAAAAATAACTTTAATTGAGGTTACATTACTGTACAGTATTTAAAAGCATTACCCTATTGATTTTCCTTTGTTTGTAGTGGTGGGGAAGAAAGTACAAAAGAAAGTGTTCTGCTGGATAATTTAAACGGTATTTATTACTTTTTAAAAAGTGAACGAGTGATTGACACAGTATGTTTAATTGGAAATATTTACATTCACCACATCTATAAACTACTGTAACTAGACAATGATGTCACATCTATCCGCTGTGTGATGGGTTTGAATAGATTTGGGTGCATATAGACATACAAATCTTTGAATATAAATAATTAAAGGGCCCCGTTACATAAGATTTCAAAGACAAATTAAGAGACTAACCAAACTATCAACTGAAACTTGTGTTATTGTTAAATAAAAATAATTCTGCAATTTACTCTGTGAAGGCCTGTTTATGGCACACCCATAAAGGTTTATGGGAGCTTATTTTAGATTTTTCCAAATCAAACAAACTGCAACAAAAACTTCCCCCTATCTTTGATGTTTAAGGAAAACAGGGACTTTATACGATTTCAAGGATGTGTCATGTGCAGAGGTGAAATCAGAAATACGACGACTCCCATAGGTCCCTCAATAAAAACAGTTTAGGTACGTATTCTGCAGTGATGCTACTGCTGTTGAGTGGAAAGGTCTAATCATATCTAGAAGCATTACATAGCACGCACTTCATACAAATTAATAATGAGGTGAACTGAGGCTCCAACCAGTGGAATAAACAGATTGATTCCACAGAAGAGAAAATAAAGTTTTCCATGACTAGGTCATTTTGATGGGAAAAAATCAAATTACCGGGCCATTACTATCTCATTTCGAAAAATAACTGTGTGTGATACTTTTGTTTTTGCATAACCTGTATCTGAAAACATGAGTTCCATCAAACCTCATAAATGTCCCATTTTGTTTTCCAAAACTTCTCTTAGTTTCCTATACAGTAGGAGGAAATGCCTTTGTAGCAACTGATTTTTTTTCATCAACTTAACGACCATTTGTATAAAAAAAATGTAATACCCGATTTCCATGCAGATGTAAATTAAACAGAAAAATGTAAACTTAACACCATTAACAACTGATTAACAACTGAACAATCAATACAGTCAACCCATATAGGTGTTTTTCTTTTAGGTGCACTAACTAATGTAGAATCTTGTGGACAAACTCATGCGTTGCTTTGTAGAAGGCCTCTAGATAGCTCTCAGATTGACTGGTGTGACGACATAGCTATTTCATGGCTTGAGAAAATTTGAGAACCATGAAATTGAACACAATGATTTGTGTGGACGAAAATTCTAGGCACACGTGAAAGTCATTCAAAGACTATTTGTGCGGAAACTTCAGCCAACTGTTATCGTGTTATGTAGACCTTTCTGCATCGATGATGGAGAATACATGGAAAAACAGTTGTTTTGTGAGGTATTTCCTAAGCATCTTTTTCCACACAAGTATGTATATTACTTGCCGCTTCCATTGGATGTTTCACAACCATGTTGTGATTAATAAACTTTATAATAGACCTGGTGTGACAGTGTATTCATATAAATATATATTTACATTTACATTACATTTTTAGCATTTAGCAGACGGTCTTATCTAGAGCGACAAGTACAAATACAAAAGTGCTGTAGTTTTAGGACATATATACAGGTGTGTGTTGAAGTCTCACTGAATGGACCATGGCTGCATTACTAAGGCAAGCCAAACGGTCATTGAGAGATTTCAAGATTTCTGAAATGCAGTACAAGACTTCCTGTGAAAATTCTGAATGGACTTCCTTTCATTAGAAAATATTTCAAATTGAACAGGAAGTCAAGTTGAGATATGTCAAATTAAACATTAAGTTAGTCTGAGATACCTCAGATATTGTGTTTGTATAAAATTACAATTACATTTAAGATATCTCAAAAGCAATTTTGAGAATGCAATAGTATTACCGCTTTTGACCATGTGATTAAAGGTGGTATACGCTGTTAGCCTGTACTCACAGACTGGCCAGACCCTTGCACGTGTAATTACTGTCTAAAGGGAATAAAAAAATGTATGTTTAAATCAAAGCAAATTCTCACACCGCTGTAGTGGGCTTTCGGCAACAAAATAAGCATCCATTTTATGCAGGCGTAGTGAAACTGTAAATACACTGTGCACCATAATATTTCAAAGCAAACGGATTCTTACTAAGACACCCTGTGAGTTTCAAGTTATACATCTCATCAAAACCTCACATGCCATGAACTTAACCTTCTGCAGGCCTGATGTTTATAATACATCATACCGTCATCTGATTTCTGGGATGGGACCCATGCAATATCGACCCCTGCCAACCCAAGAATTTAAAAGGGTTCCTACAGTTGAGTGTTCTCTCCAGTTTGATGCTGCAAACTACTAATTTGCAGAGGAGCTAAGGAAAAGGCAGACTAGAACGTGGAATAACAAAGGAGAGCACATGGATGCGGGTTCCGCGGTGCTCTCTGAGTACTTGACTCCATTTTAATTACCACACTTTGTGTTATCTAATATTACAGGAGTGTGTGGCTCCTGATGCCAGTAAAAGCACTCAATGGTTTAAATATTTAATCAGACCTTTCTTCACAATGAGGCAAATGAGGCGTGGAGTTAGATTCTGCAGAGGTGCGGGGCTCTCTCTGAATCCACTGGAGAATGATGTGTGTTATTATTACCACCCTATTTGACGGGTGACAGATATCTGGCTTAGCAAGGTTTGGTTCAGAGGAACCAGAGTAGAGGCGAGGGAATGTCTCAGTGGTCCTCGTGGGTCCTTGACTGGCTTGCCGCTGGTTTGGCAGAAGACAACCAGGAGCATTTGTTGCCGTGCAGCACAGAAAAGGACTCAGCAGAAGAATCCACTTTAAAATATCTATACCTGTAAAAAAAATGCATTTTACTCTGTCATGTAGATTACATGTTGAAAAACGCATTTTAAATAATTTTGTTTCAGAATAGCTTCATAGTGACAAGCCAAAAAACTGGTGAATGCTGCATTCATAAATACTTAGAGACTGAATTTAAATGATTTATGCTGCTGTACACAAGCACCTCATACATTGAGTTTATGTCACAATGTAAACCATTCTTTTGATATCAATACTCAAGACTTTTTTTGAAAGATTTTTATTTTAGGAGCACGTTCAACGGACCTGGAACGACGTCATGCATGGGGGATTGAAGTGAGTCAGTCTGATCGACGGCCTACTTTAAACCCACATGCTCAGCGCTTTTCCATGATTAATAATTGAAACTGAGTGACGTAGACATTCGTTCCAGTTTTTGTTCAGCCTGAGAAAAAGCGTAAACTTTTTTTTTTCTTCTTCTTTGATCAAAAGCACAGAAGGTTCAGGCAGGCAGCACATCCACTCATATCACCCTTCACCTGCGGGAGATCTAAGAGGTTCTCTCCTCTCGTCTTGTCTCCCTGCGGAGCTGACGGCATCTCTGTTAACAGGGAGGAGAAACGGAGGAAGGTCACAGAGGTGGTGGTGGAGGTGGGTTTGCGCGAGCCGTTTTGGTGCAGATGTTGCAGCAGAGTAGTGTAGGCCAAAACTCCAAACAGACCAGGGCCTCCCACGTAAAAATCCGGGACAAATGCCAACGTAAACACCGAATTTAGATTCCGCTGTGGCAGAGTATCAATTCCAACGGCGATGAGAGCTGGCCGCAGAGCGTTGCCTAAGCTAATTGCATGTGGACTGACTGAGCTGTGGCTTCGGTTTAGAGCAGGGCTTAAATCCAACCGGAGCGGAGCTCTGGTAAAGATTCTTAAAAATCTTGCCTTCACTTTGATGCTACACACACTGATTGGCTGTGACTTAGAAAAAAAAACATGTCAAAGTATAAAACGTACTGTATTTTTTGCGAACATGTCTCATCATATGGCACAATATTAAAAGTATTTTTGGAGCTGTGTCAGGTCATCCACCTGGACAAGGAGAATGGATTACTGTCCCAGACACAGAGTTTCCGTGCTTTACCTTAGTACAGCACCATGTTTAAGCAGCTTCAGTGGTACTTTATAGAGAAGTTTAATTTGATCTAGGCATTTGCCGCGATAGGGAAATGGCACCCATTTTAAAGGCAAGGCCATGTCTCTGGAGCAAAGATATTTTGTAGTCTGATAAAGCATCTTGCATCTTGTAAATGCAGTCTGAACATTCTGCATTTCTTGGTTTTCCGTACACATAAACCAGAACCACCGACCACTTCTTGAAGAAAAAAAAATGTATTCATATGTCAAGTACTTTGGTCCCTGTGTTGAAAGTGCTTGGCATCGGATAAAACTTTCAGGGCGCTTAAACAATCTTCTGTCTTGAAGCACGCCTCAAGTTCAGCTATTCTGTTTATCCAGAGAAGAAGATTTATGCGCATGCAAGTAAATTTCAAACAAGAAAAAAAAAAACAGCCCATATCCATTAAGAAAGAAACCTGAGACTGGTTTCTGTCCACGTGTTTCTGCTCTTCCCTGCCGCTCTCGACGCTGAGGCTGAGTTTAATTGCATTCCGCCCATCCCTGAGCACCCGTTGGCCCTGCCATCTGGTCCACAGGGTCGTCTTACAGACTGTGATGAACGAGCGCCCTGGACCGAGTTGGACTGGCCACACCCAGGACCTCCACAGCTAGCCCCTTCTCTCTCTCCATTACAGCCTTCTTCCCCCCTGCATTTCTACGTTGTTCACCACTTCTCCGACCATTCTCAGCTCTCCATCTCCCTCACTCCTCACCCCTCAATCTCCCAGGTCACTTCCACGGCAGACCGTATGAAGCAGGTGGTTCCACTGGTAGCGTGACCCTCTCTGAATGATGTAACTGGGAGGGGGGGGGGTCGGATTCCATTCCCACTTTATCTCCGAGGGTCACAGTTAAAATGTGACCGTGGACCTTTTCAACAGCAGTGCACAGCTGTTGCCGGGCAAAGACAGGGCTTCCACCATCCAGCTTTCCTGTTCATACATCATCTGAAATGCAGACAGGAAGACAGGATAAAACAACCGTGAATCGGGAAAACTTTGGAACTGACTGAACTGAAATCCTATTTCAGAGACAGCAAGTTCTTGTGAAATACATTGTACTTTTGGCTCGTTTGTATTTCCGGTGAAAACTGTAATCACCACCGAAAGATTAGATAGTTAGATAGAAATGTCACAGGCTTTACTTAATTTTGTTCACTCCTGAAACACCTGCATTGCGACTTCAAATTCAAATTCAAAGCTTTAAAGCAAAGTGTTTGTTTCATTCTCACCTCAGCTGTGTTTGCTCAGATAACTCCTACCCCCACCCACTCCCACTATGGTGTAAACGGCTTTCCGTGGTATTCCCACAGTGCAACGTGTTAACGGTGCTCTGCCTGCTGAAAGCCGACCGCGGCCAGCTGTGGAGCCTGCTTATGGATCCATGTATCCCCTGATAGAATGAAAAGAGGCTGTGGTGACCACTCAGGCTATCCCGTATCCCGTATGGGACGTACCCAGCTTCCATCATGCACATCAAAGCAAGGGAGCCCTCCTTTATTGTAACAACCTGGTAGAGTTTATGTTGTGTCTGAAACTCACTAATTATGTGAGTCCATATACTATGGCAACTTACTATGGCAAATCACACATGTTACAGACAAACTTTGAAAACAAAAAATCAATAAGGCAGCATGAAATTCAGGGGGACTATATCCAGCTTAAAAACCTAAAATCTAAACTCTAAATGTAGTGCATGTGAATTCAATAACTGGAATCTCACAAGAATGGAAAGAAAACATTTGTAATTTTCTCAGTCAACAAAGCACTCTACAGCAGACTACAATTAGCATAGCAAACTCCAGTAAGGCAGTGAGAACTGACCCAATCATTTCTACTGCCACCTAAAGAATGAGACCTATGATTGCCGGGTCTGACCTGATATGTTTTGCATAATCAGACGTGCTGAAGGTTTTCCGTGAAGACAAATTTCATTGAGACATGAACGGAATTTCTAAGAGCATTTCTAATTTCTTTAAAAAGGTGAGCGTCTTATTATGGTTGTTGTCCTAGCTGAAACAGGTATATATTGTCAAAGTTTTCCAGGTGCTGTGAGGTGGATTTATTTCTGTGCTAGATGTTAACCAAAGTTGCTCCCGCCATTTGCTGTAACAGATTTGTGTTAATTTTTGACATCTCAGACATTGCTGCAAATACAAAAAAGGCCCCAAGCTCCAGTAATCAAGCCCTTTTATGTTCAGAGAAAAGCACTGAGTGCTTGGAACCTGGGTAACACCATGGAAAGAGCGTTTCCTCCATTCCAGCCTCCCCGTCTCCTGTGAGGGAATCATGCCGCACATGGGCGCTAGTGGCCAGGGCTCGCAGCCCACAGCGTTGGCAGATGAGGTACAGGCTGCAAGCACGTCCTGAAATTTCCTGCCTCAGGGGGCGGGGGTTGTGAGGTATTCGTGCCGATGGCCGTGGGTTGTGCCCACTATCTTTCCAGCGCATCTATGCCGCAGCAACAGACGCCGCCGGCAATCGAGGCGAGCGCAGCTTCCAAAGAAGGCCCGAGCCCGAAACTCAAGCCTCTGTTTTCACAGAATGTTCTGGGCACCTGCAAATAATTTCAAAGGCACCCCACATCCAAGCATGCCACAAATTTTATATTATATATATATATATATATAAAAAATTTTAAAAATACAAATCTTTTTTCCACCCCATTTCCATTTAACTTTGATCTTGTACACCCAGGGATTCTTTTGTTTTGATTCATCTACTGGACCTTTAAATGTGTCCCTCGTGCTGAGTCAGCCTCTATTCAGAATTGGATATTGCCATTATTCAGTGGGGCCCAACTTTGGTTTAATTTCACCATTTATTTGGGTGAAATAGGTGAGGTGACATATAAACCATGTACCTCCACCTCTTTCTAGACTGGGATGTTAGTTGAAAACCTAGCAGTGGTGCTTGGAGATGATTGGACAGTGGCCATATGTTCAGAATATGCAAACGTCATCGGAGTCATCTTAAATGTTGGAAAGAGTCTTCACGGTTAATGCAAAAATTACACACTTATTTGAGGACAGCAGAGATATTCCCTGGTAGGTTTAATGGAATCCTCGGCCGATACTGAACTTGTGACCAGAAAGCTGCAACCACGGTAGAGAGATGCTTTTGTTCTCAGGAACATGGTACTCAACCTCAATTGCTCTAGGAAAGATTCAGCTCTATAAAAGGGTAAAATTTGAAACCTGTGACCTATGGATAAGAGCATCTCCTAAGCGTCTGCAGACTCAATTATCAAAGATCTATAGGGTAGTATAGAGCAAGACCACTATGTTCTCCTAAAGTCTCTATTGACATTCTATCTATTTTGGCACCCGTACGGACAACAATCTGTTCTACTTACTGGACCAAAGCGGTCCCTGTCAGCCACCGCTATTGACCATGCTCAGAGAGTCGGGCCGCGGTACTGTGCTACTCACATCAGAGCGTGACACATCTGTTCATTGATCAGAACCAGGCAGAATCTAGATTGTCCTCGCACACAACTCCAAGCTCCCAGACCACAACAGGACCACGAGAAGAATTCAAATTATGAGTGCTTTCAAAGGAGGAACAAGAAAGTCGCTTTTAGGCGAAAATGATTATTACTGGTATCTCTTTGTTCCCAGCAAAGGTAAATTAGTGTGGCCCTTGTGTATCAAAGTGATATCAGTGACCTCTCTCCAGCTTAATCATTGTGAGTGTCTCATCCTTGCACTTTCACATTATTAGCGTCACGCGCAAACCCCATAAACTCCACCTTCCAGGGACCATTCCTTGAAGTCCCCCTTGCTCGCTCAACACTCGACACTCCCTCCGTGAGATATTCCTTTGCCCCTGGGGGGGGGGGGGGCAGGATGAGAGTGACGTCGACACATTCACATTGTCAAGAGCCAGTGATCACTTTCAGAAGTTTATTCTGCACCTGGCATTAAAATGAGAGGAAAGAAAAAAAAGCGCCATGGTGCGTGCTCATGTTTCACCAGAGAAGTGGAGACTGTACCCTGAATGCTCTGCTCAGAGCCACCTGTAGGTGACTGCAGCTGAGCATTGCCCCAGCGCAGGGGTGTGACCCATCTTATGCTGTGCTGGGAGGGAGATTGAAAACACATTGTCGTAATTTGGCATGTTCGTTTAAATGGATATAATCAGCAGTCATGCTTTCTTTCCAAGGGAGGCGCCCACTAACGTTCCTGCCAAGGTAAGATAAACTGTAGATTTGGCTGTTCAGAGTCCTCGCCTACAATAATTTACATGTATACGTCCGACTCTAGAGTCGGACGGCCCTTAGACACGAGAGCGTGGGACAAAAACAGAACAAAACAATAAATCAGATTATTTCTCATTTCAAGTTAAATGATTTACTTACGGCCTTTTTTAATCCAACAAAAGAAACAGTAAATCTATTTTCGCTTTGTTAAAGGAAAGACATATGCATCCTGAATGGTTCAGTCAGTAAAGGCACTGATCCCTCGATTTAGCTTTTTCAAGATCGAATGACATTTGCCCATTGTAAGAGAAAAGCAGAGCGGCGCACAATTGGCTGCTAAGTATGGGATGGTTGGAAATTGGAAGGACTTCTCTCTGTCTACTGCTAACTAGCATCTCCTCTCTGCTTCCTGGGTGCCTGCAGTTTCATCAAGAGGGAAACTCCTCTTCTCCGATCAGCTGTGTACTGTGTGCTGTGTAACTTGCAGTGTGAAAAAGAGTCAGGTGGCTAGAAGGTGACTAGGATTGGTGGAGACTAATCATACTTTATCATTCTGACTGTGTGTGGTAGCAGGATTTTTGTCAAGATGCATATAGCACAATTGGTAATGTCAAATAAGGGGAAAAAACACAAAAATGAACATACCCACAGTTACAGCCATACATTGATGCTATTAAACTTTGTTTATTGAAGTCATCTACTCTGTTCTTAGCCAGTGTGCCTGCTCTGCAGCCACAAGCCGGATCACGCTCCTCAACATACTTTTATTGAGTTGTCAAGAACCCCCTTTTTAAACCCCTGTGTGTGCAGCTGAGCTGAAACACTGTTATCAGCTGGAAATGCAGCGAAGTATATATTTTACAGGCTCTTGGGGCTGCCCTGACACCGTCCCCTGTGGTTTAGAGGCCTGCATCGCTATTTGTCAGACTTGCTGTCAGAGTGACTAACTGCGCCGCTCGCAAGAAAACTCTCCTCGGGTGACAGGGGGAGTAATCAGCCGCGTCGAGCTGTCCAAGTAAACACTCACATTTCGCGACACCACATCCCTTGTAGCACTAGTGGTAGAGAGCAGACTGGAAAGGGTTTAGAGGTGATGTATCTTTTCTTTTCTTTTCAAAAACGTGTGGAAAACAAAAGTTTCCCAAATAGCCCACATGATGTGATAACAGGCACCCTCGCCACCACAGCAAAAAGCCCTCATGGGTTGCAGTACCGGACCTACTGCTTTTGCTGTCAAGACTAGGCACTAATACTTCCACATTCCCTTCCCTGCCCCTCGCCCAACCAGGCCTCCTGTCATGCGACGCCCGCAGACCTTAACTCCCTCTGACACCCCCTAACTGCGGCGCTGCCTCCCCACGTCGTGGCCACGTGGAGGGGGATCCGTATGGACAGTTTGTTGTCCCCCTGCGGAGCATTGCCTGGCCGCTAACTCATTACACTCTGGTGGGCCACCCTTCCTAAATGTCAGGACTGGCTCTCTCTGGTTGTTGGGGAGCAAGGGGCTTAAGACATGCCTGAAACGCGATACTGCCACAGCAGTGGACAGGAGAAATGATAAGACTGGGCTGTCAAGCTACAGTCCTGGCAGGCAGTTTTTCTGTTCGTTTTAATTGGCAATGGATTTACAGGTGGAAACAGCAAGGCAGCTCAGGTGTAATTTAAAACTGAGGGTCGATGTATAGCGAAAAGCAGACGGACATGCATACATACGA